>CATIYI010000044.1:0-55000 GCA_949748255.1 Eustalomyia histrio
TAGGACCGGATTAATTTCTCTGTATGCTTGGTTTTTATTGATATATATAGGATCTTCTACGTGACAGTTAAACTCGCTAAATATTTGACAAAATATAAAAATTCGATGCTTTGAAATTTTAAGTTAGGCAGAACTTTCGATCGTGTTGTAGATACTCAGACCATGTGGGACACAGGGTATACCAGTGATGTCAGAAGTGACAGCTTTCAAACGAGTGAACAAAAACCGTATGGTGAGGGTTGTTGTTGTAATTCATGTCCTAGGCGAGAAAGAGATTTAAAAACAATGTATACAAAAAAATAATGTGTAAAAGTAAACAACTACACAACATGTTTTAAAACATATGATCGCCAAAAGTATCAAAAAGATACCATAGAAGTGCAACATGGCTGTATTTACTAAAATTGTTGTTTCATAAACTTAGTACAAACTCACAACAAATTTTATACTTGAGTTACATATTGTAATAACAAAGACTGTTTTATGTTTTTATAACATTTTTGCACATAATTAATGTATTTTTTTTTAATTTTATCCTAGTATTCAAAAGAACAAAACATACAACAAAAAGTTTCACATTTATATGATCTGTGAAATGTATGAGCAAAAAAAAAAAAACACTCACAAAATACATTTAATTAATCGTCAGCTTATTATTAGTTTGCCCAAAGATTTAAAAGAAAAACAATGAAAATGGTGTTCAATCTTAATTTTATATCAAAGTTGATATTAGTTATCTAAATTATGATGCCAGATATCGAAAAACGAGTTTCAGAAATAGAAAGAGGATATTTATATTATATATAATCCATTCGCCTCTATTATTACAAAAATGGTGAGTGGGCCAAACCAATAATAAGCTGACGAAGTGGAAAATCAGACGCAATAAAGAGAGACAGAATAATTTGTCATACAGTTGTTTCACCTACAGTTAGTCATAGCGCAGTTGCTTTTATAGTGTATTAAAATAGTAGTTTCCACGTAGTTTTCTAAAAGGCCGTAAAATAAAGGCGCTCTAATCACCGTGTCTTCACTGTGTACGCTGTGATGTGGGACAACAGCATTGGCAACACATGTCTGGGGGCGTAGCGTAATATGAAGGAATATTGGACATGGGTGATGTAATCTCTGCTCTGCTTTGGCTTTTCATTAACGACTCAGTCTTCACGGAGCTCGGGAGGGTAAATGTTGTCGCCTATGAGGACGATGTAGTGATATTGGTATCAGATTTGGTTTGGATCACGATTCCGGTCTCGAACTCTTTTCATCTGAAAGTGCAAAATATTTTAGCATTTTCACAAAAACTTAACACGAAAACTTAACACTTATCACGAAAATACAGGGTAAAACAAGGTAAAGTTCTAAAAAGGGTTTGAGCTCAAAAATTTTCCTAAAGTATTTTACATCCAATACTTACTTATGGCTTACTTGTTTACGGGAAGCCGCATTCGGGATATATAAGTGTTGCAGTAGCAACAATATGGGACCCAATTTCCTTGCTTTTCAATAAATCCCAATGCTTCTAAACGTAGGGAAATGGCTTCTTGTGTGACTCCCAAAGATAATGCAAGTTCTTTTTGCGTTTGACAACAATCTTCGTCGAGTAATGCTTCCAATTCCTGATCTTCAAACTTTTTCGGCTTACCATGCCTCTCCTTGTCTTTTGTGTCAAAATCACCACTTTTGAATCGCGCAAACCATCGGTCACAAGTTTTTTGCGTTGGTGCATGTTGTCCGTAAGCGTCTACCAACAATCGATAACTTTCAGTAGCCGTTTTCTTCAAATGAAAGAAGGTTATCAGACTTCCCCACAAAATTTCTTTTTTAGGCACAAAATTCGACATTATTGGCGTCTATTGAATAATGAATTATAATGACAGATGTTAACCCTCAAAAAAATTATATTTGTTATTACAACCATATGTTATAGTTGTGGCATCTGTTGTCCAAATCGACATTATTAATTTGTATAACCAATAATAGCTTAGGTTGAAAAAGTGGAGTCTGAAGTGAAGATACCCTTCAGCCCGAAATCCAGCTGTTGTGCGTTCTTATGTGGGTTTGAATTTTATTGAGGAACAAAGGAGTCCTTTATCTTAAACATTTGCCATTTTTTCCCGACAACATGTTTTGAGAAAATTTTGTTCCATCCAAGTATCTAGGCAGGCTTAATACTTTATACTATTCCCATTTATTTGCATATTGTGACAATCGCTGCAGAAGTCCAGCGCGGCTGTTTGCTACGGGTTCTTGAAGGTCAAAGTCAAGGGTCTGTTGTTAAAAAACTATTTCTTAGTATGCCGCAAGATTTCGTTTGGTTGATAGTGTGAATTCTGATCTGTTGAAATTTAGTAATAATCTGTAGGATCTGAGTGTAGACAACTGCAAAAAATAGATATGAATTTAAGCAAATTTTTTGTTTTTTAAGGGAAACAACACTCAAGAAATTCTTTCTACTAATTAATGTTATGTTTTCTTTGGAAAGTAGATAGAGGAGAGACCAAAGGCGGTGAAAGATAAAGGGCTTTAAATATGGCAACATTGTAATTGGGGGAGATGATCATAGCTATGTTTTGTTATTTTACTTCGTTGAGGTTACGTGCTATGCAAACACCGTAGGAGGAGGTTGCGATAGGTATGAGGTATATGAAAATCATACATATTATTTTTCTAAATTGACATTCTGTGTAACAGTCTAACGCACTAACTATTATACTACAACGCTATCAATTTGGAAGTCCAAGGCTGTTTTAAAGATGTGTAATCAATGATTTAGAATCCATAATACCGACACTTGCCATTTCTTTTGCTTTCAGATTTAAGAAGTGATCCTTCAATCGTCATAATGTTAGATTTAAAAATAAATGGATACATAAGACTGTTTCCAAAATAGTCATAATCCCAATAGGAGTTAAGACCGATTGGTTGTGGAAATTATGATAAAATATTTGTTGGTCTTTAGTCAACCTAGAATCGCTTTGCTAAGCTGGAATCGAATGTTCCACAAAAATCAGAAAGCCTCTGAGCGCTAGGCCGCTATGCATAAACTCTTCCAGGCTTCGAACATACCACAGAGAAGAAGACCCCTAAGACAAACTTTACTTGGATTATCACTACCTCCTTAATGGGGCCATGTCCCTGTAAAAAAAAAAAACGTTATTAGTGCTTCTTGGGATTATGTTCACTTTTAAACAAGGGATTATTACAAAAACTATGTCGGACATAATAATTACCAAATCACAAATAGTTACATCCCTTTCCATCAATTCTTCTCTGGAGGTACCCGACCTTTCCTCCATCGGAAATTATCTCAATATTCAGTTTTGGGAATATATCAAAAACAAATTTTGGTCATAAAACCAACATTAAAATATTGTCTTTAGCGGTGCCGGAGTTTGGCATACTCTTGCGGAGAAAATCCTTAAGCCCGACCAATGTCCGGCTATAGAAAAACCTTTTATTAGTGAAGCTGCTATTGAACATACCCCAGGAGGAAAAACCCCTTAATTTCGTCCGATTTACGGCCACCCTTTATTCGCTTAAGTAGTCGTTGAAAATAGTACAGAATTCAAACAAATTATGGAAATTAAGCCTAGTACTGCAGTTTATATCGATTTTAATTTGGGGATTAAGTCTGAAATATTTTCCTACATTGGCCAAAAATAGGATAAAGACCATTGTGGCCATATCATGTCACCATCTGATATTAGGATAATATATTTGGCTTTGCAAGTAGGATCTGTCAGTATAAAGCTAGATAACATTTATAATTTTCCCAGTATTTATCAAATCCCCCTGTGTCTCATAAGATTTTAAAGAAAATTTAATTTTTTTTTTTTTTAATTTGAGCTAGAGGTTCTAAAAAGCTTGACCTGATTAAAAATTTTAAAGACTGGATTTGGGTGTAACCTGAAAAAATTAATTGGAAAAAGCTAAAAGGATTACCGTTGTCTCGAAATAGTGACATTCTATTCACTAATGCAATTCGAAGATGTCACATTATTTCGATTGTAAACCCACCGCCCATTCCAGTTAAAAGAACATACGACTTTTGCTGCTAGTGTTTGTAATTTCTACAATATTGATCTTAGACCCTATAAAGTATATATATTCTGGGTCCTAATGAAGAGTCAAGTTGATTTAACGATGTCCGTCTGTCCGTCTGTGTGTTGAAATGGGTTTTCCGAAGAAGCCAGACATGATGAGGACTTGATTGTTATTTATTTCTGTTACATTTGATTAATTTCTGTTTGCTATTGAAAATCAGACAGATCAGTTAATAAATGGCTGAGATATTAGCAAAAAACCAGGACTAACTCTAATTTTTTCCGTAAAATTCCTTTGTTTAATATGTATGTGGAATTTTACGCATAACAAACACATCCATTTGTTGAAATTCTTTTCTTTCATCTCCACCTTTTATTCACAAACAACAAACACATACAAAGATATGTCATTTAAATAAAAACCTAACAATTCTCTAATGAACGAAGACTTTTTAAATATGTACCTCTTATAACGATAATTTTGTGTGAACTTCAATAGCTCAGTTGTCTAGTCGCTAAGTCACAAATACTTTTTTTTCTCTAAGGCCGCGGGTTCGAATCCCGGTCAATTCTCTTTTTTTTTTGTACATTTTTTTTTTTATTTTCTTAAGACTTTTTTTTGTTTATTTTTTGTTTTTTTTTAACATTTAATAATTTATTTATATAAAATTTTATATTAATAATTAAATAATCCATAAATGGGCTCAAAACATCAAAATTTTTATTTCTATTTTTTGCTCCGATTTAAAAGAATTTAAAAAAAGATGTTTAAACCATTTTATTTCTTATATATTAAGAAAATTTTATACATAATTTACCTTTGAGTGCAACTATTTTAGGTCATAAGTTATAATAATTTATAAAAAAAAAAAATTATAAACTATTTTCCTTCAAATTTTTAAAATTAAGCTAAAGAAATTAAAAATATTTTTTAATAAAAAAGCGAAATAAAATCCCAAATGCAAATTTGCCAGCTAAATCAAACGTTTTTGTAGAAATAAAATACATGCAGTTCTAGTGATTTCTTTTAACGATTTGTTGAAATTCTTTTCTTTCACTTCTTCACCTTTTATACACAAACAACAAACACTATTTTAGAGCTGTAATATGACCTATGGATACGTCTTATATAGCAAAAGATCGAAAATCTTAAGTATAACATATTTGCTGGAAAAACTCGGAAATATCGGTTCAGATACAAAACATAAATTTTTTTTAAATACCTATTTTCTGGAACCATAAATCTTCCCAAGTCCAAGTTTTATCACCAAACTAAATGGTTAATTTCCTCTTAAAGGCGTCCGTATATATTTCTGTCCATTCCATATATGTCCATATATAAACTTTAGTTTTTTCCCAACCATGGTGAAGGGTATATAAGATTCGGCATAGCCGAATTTAGCCGCTCTTACTCGTTTTATTTTTCAATTGTTGTGGATATTTCCAAATGATAGTCAAATTTTTTAAAATTTATATTTTGGCAACTCTAACACTCCTTGTTTTAAGCTGCTTAAAAAACTCTAACAAAAAAAAAATAATAATTTACTTTACCACTAACTTAACAAAGTGACACAATGCTCTTCGGATACCCACCAAGACACAAAACAGTGAGTAATGTACAAAAAACAATATGAAAAAATAAAGAATAAAATTTAACTATGTTAAAATTAAGCTTGAAAATAAAATAGTAGCAGTAACAGCCACAGCAGCACACACAGTAAAACAATTTATGATTTAACGAAAAAAAAAATAGGTTAAACCAAGTAAAAAGTAAGTAGGCAAATAGGCGGTAACGCCATTGCCAACACACAGAATAGATGTAACTAACAATAAGTGATTGTACTTTCACAGCAGACACTCTTTTAAATTTCATGCTGAAGTTATTTACACCGAGAGAAAAATAAAACCTTATCAAGTATCTGAAAAGCTCTAACTATGATCGTTCAATAAAACGTTTTATCATATGTATGAATAAAAATTCTTAAATAGGATTCTTCATTTTTATAAAATATTTAATTGCCGAAAATTTAATAAAGCATTTCATAATTATTGCAAAGCTTTTCCTATCAGTGTAGTTTTATATATGAAATATTACTTATTCCCTGCAACAATATGCTGATGATGACGAGGCGTATAAGCAGAAAATAAGCGTTGCAAATATTTTTTAATACAACCAGTCGGCATATGACGGGAGGGGTGATGCCACTAACAAGAAGATGGCGCTGTAGTGAATGATGCTGTAGTTTTTTTTTCGCCTGTCCATGCCATTTTAACCAGATTGTTGCTTTTTCCTTAAATTTTAATGTTTTTTTTTTGTGCTTCGTTCATGCTGACTTGGCATAAAAATGATATGCACATGCATACATATAACTCTCCTTTCTTCTTTTTTATTTTGTGTGCGCCCATAGAGTTTTGTGATGCAAATACATATGTCAAAAATTTGCAAACGCTTGTTAATTTATTATAAGACTTGTTAAATAAAATACAACATACATAGTAGATACGAAGTAAAAACAACAAATGGTGGAGACACTTGAGATGCTTATGCATTTTGACTTGGAACTGTATGGAAGCATTACAAAATATGCACAGCAAGCGGGCAAGTGCGTTTTTTTTTGAGTTTGTTGTATGTCTTTACTGTTTCTTAATATTGGCACGTTTTTTGTTGTTGTTACTGCTGCTGCTATCGTTGTAGCAGTTTTGTCATTCTCCACAAAAAAATAAAACTGCCTTAAGTTATAACAGCAGGAGTATCTGAAGAATCTCCCCATATTATTTTTATAACTTTGTTTTTTCCAATGCACACATAAAATTTTAAACGGCAGCTCAAGTTATTCAATTACTAGAGAACATTTTATGAGTTTTTTCATTGTTTTTGTTTTTTTGCATTTTAAACACGCGCATCACACGTCTTTTATTTTGAGTTTTTTTTTTCGCCAAGTTTTTAAAAAGGTTGGTTTGGTAATTTCCTTTGCCATATTATTAAAGAAAACAAAAAACTAATTTGCAAATGTCATTGCACCTACACTTTGTATAATAAAAGATGTACGTTGTGTTTAAAGCAGTGTGTAGTACCAGAGCTTCTTATATAAAATGTTATGGGGAACCTTCTTTCGGAGCTAACGTCAAATAACTTGAAAATTATAAGAGTCCAAAATAAAATAACTCTCAAAGAAAATAAAAAATAAGTCAGAAAAAAAGTTAGTAAAAAATTTTGTAAACAGTTTCCAATTCCACTTTACTATTTTTATACTGATTTATAGCAAAAAAAAATTTATTCAGTAAATATTTTTGTTCTTTACATTTTACAAGATACAGAAAACAGCAAAATTCAGTAAAAAGTTTACTAAAATTAATAAGATCTAACTAACAAAAATGTTTGAACTAAACTTAATATTTTGTAAAATATATAAAATTTAAATTATAAAATGAACATTAAAAATGCATAAATTAACTGAATTATTTTATAATGCACTTGTGCATTGATAGTTGATCATTTCTTTTGCAAATGCCTTACGCAAAACAAGTCACAAATTTAACATCAAAGTTTAATTGTTTTAAGGGTTGATTTTTAGAAAATTCAAGTGCGTTCTAGGCTGTTGTGAAAAGTATCTTCACTTCCGATCCCTTTTTTCAAAAGGCAATTTAAGTTTCTAAGTATAATTTTAGAAATAAAATTTCCTTCAATATCCACTGTTTTAAAATTATTAATTTTTTGCTAATTTTAACAAATCGGTTTTCAAAAAATTTGTAAAATGATTTTTGAAATTAGCAACAAAAATTTGTAAATACTCATGTAAAAATCGAAATATATATGAACATACATGTGCTTGTATATGCTCATACATGGTTATATACGTCCATGTATAGTTCAAAATATGGCCATATATGATCTCATATATGACCATATATCTTCGGCCAAAATTTTAGGGTATTTGGGCGTATATGGTCATATATAATTCATATATTGTCATAAATTATTCATATATGGTCATATACGGTCCATACAAGAATGATATATGAGCCTATAAGATCATATATAACCATATACGGCCATTAATCCTTAAATTTCGGATCCGAAGATATCTGGTCATATATAAAATCATGTATGGTCATATTTTAAGTTATACATGGGCTTGTATGACCATGTTTGTCCATGTACAATCATATATAAGTACTTGCATGAGCATGGGTATGCTATAAATATTCTATAATTGGTACAATGAAAAAAATGTACTAAATAATAATTTTTCTACAAAAAGTCAGTACAAAAATAGTAAAGTGGAATTGACTGTTTTTTCTGAGTGTACTGACGATTAGTGAAGATGGATTGCATACCCAGAATAATAAGTCGCAGTTAAATTCCAAATGCTTCACCATTAGGAGCCATCAGTGTAGAAATGAATTGCATTGTTATCATGCAACATTAGTTCATCCCTTTAAATCTCCCTGTCCTGAATAAGAAATTCGCAGTCCGCCAATACATTTTTTCCGTCATCCTATCACATTACATATCCAAAAGATAGCCTGGTACATTTTTAAGGACTCCCATATGCTGGGTACGCCAGCCCCAAAGTAAATAATTATGTAAAAAAATATAACGAAAATATATTTTTTTAAAACAAAAAAAAAAGTTATTCAAAAATTTATTTTAAAAATATTATTAATTTTTGGAAAAATAAAAACAAAAATAATTTTCGGTATTTATTATACGTATTTAGATAATTAAATAAAATTTTGTTCAGACTTTTAGTGATGGGTTTGGTTACATAACAATTTTTCCAAAATTTACATATTCTATTTAGCAGCCGTTATTGTCCAAGTCAAAAATGATAATTTTTATGTATTAAGTGAAATTACTTTTGCAATATTCGAACTAACTTTAAGCAAGTTTTTTCTAAATTTCATTACACAGATTATTAAAATTCTAAAATTGCTCAGAACGATCCATTAACGAAGATATTAGAAGCCCCTTAGACTTGTTTGTCGTCGCAGTGGTTTATTTGGGCACGCTGGTGCTCACCCTGTACTTAAATAGGCTGATTATAAAATAAATTTTCTAAAAGCTTTTCGTACTGTCTTAAATTTTTCTATACATTTTGTTGCAATCGGGCCAGTAGTTTAGCACTGTACTACTGTACTCATTAGCACTGTACTACACAGCGTATGAGTTATACACACTCTGGTATAATAATATCAAGTATACGCCATGGAATATAACAAATACGGCAATTAGATGTATGACGGTATACATGGACAGAGTATTTAAAAACGAAACAGAAAACCGGTTAGAAAAACCGACTGGATTCGTTTTTTTTCTTTAATTCGAATAAGCTGCAAACCGGTTTTTTGGTGTCGGTTATTTTGATTTTTATTTAAATAAGTATTCTTTTTATTCACATTTTTTTGCACATATTTTCAACTAGCATTACTAAATAAAAATGAAAATAAAAAATTGGCATGACATTGAGTAGTAATAGTTATTAATTAATAGTTGTAAGTTAGGCATAATAAAGTTGTTAAAAATATCATTTTTTTCAACATTGAATTCGTAAAAAATTAAAATGTTTTTTATATTTACTTAAAACATCAACTTGGCGGCATCTGGTAAAAAGTAAAATTTGTGTAGGGCTGCCCAATTTTATAAAATTTTGCTGTCAAATTATCAATCTTAATTATAAGTGTTATATTCTCAATAGAGGGGATGAAGAAATACAAGCATTTTTCGCCAAGATTTGGAGTTTCTTGAAAAAAAAAAATGTAAGAGGAATTTTTTTATAAAAAAAATAAATATAAATTTGCGAATTTTATAACAATTTTTTTAAATACACCTGACTTCTAAGTAAAATTAAGTTTGATAAAAAATCCTTCGATTTTCGGCTAATAGCCAATCGACAATTTTTCTTGTTAGATCTGAGAAATACAAGCATTTTTTCGCCAGGATTTGGAGTTTCTTGAAAAAAAAAAAAAATATTTAAGAGGAATTTTTTTATAAAAAAAATAAATATAAATTTGCGAATTTTATAACAATTTTTTTTTAAAAACCCCTGACTTTTAAGTAAAATTAAGTTTGATAAAAAAATCCTTCGATTTTCGGCTAATAGCTAATCGACAATTTTTCTTGTTAGATCTGATGACAAAATCGCGAAATTTTTTCAATGCGAGAAATACTGCAACGGGGTGCAGAGTTTTTTAAAGATTTGTGAAACACATGTGATAAAAATTCTATGATTCACTGTATACAATTTACATGAATCTGCCAACTGGTACACAGAGGGTAAAAATCATAGTTAAAACAATTATTTTATTATATTAGATTTAATATCCCAGCAAAAATGAAGCTACCAAAGAAGCAATAAAAGCATAACTACTATGACAAAGGCATCATTTCTTTTCTGATGGTTTCATCGATGAATTTAACATTTACGTTGAAGTATTTAAATATAGTTACTTCCATTACTCTTACTTTACTCTAAGGAAGCAATGAAAATGTTCATATACTTTGTAATATTTAAGCTTTGATAAGAATTTTATTCATAAGAATGTTGAAAAATATATTTAAATACTTTTTATTATAACAAATACATAATGCTACATTAATGATAAAGCTTTTTTGGGCAACTTTGACATATTTTTCAAATATTTGAATGAATTTTTTGACAAATTTAAATTATTTTTGTATAATTTAAAAACTCGTTGGATAATTTTTGAAACATTTTTAGACAATTTTTAAATATTTTCGAACAATTTTAAATAATTTTTGGACATTTTTAAAACCTTTTTGGACAATTTGAAATAATTTTTACACAATTTTAAAATTATTTTCGATAATTTTAAAATATTTGTACACAATTTTAAATTATTTTGGAAAATTCTGAATTTAAGCTGGAAATGGTGTAGTGTTAAATAAAATACAAAGTTATATTGTGTCGACGCAATTATTAAAAGCAGCAAAAATGCATTAAATAAAAATATAAAAATGATTAAATAAAAAAAAATTAAAAAAAGGTCTTCAGATTTATTTTCATATTGAAATTTTTGACTTGAATAAACAGAAGACAATATTTTGAATAAATGCTTTAGATTTAGAAAATATATGTTACGATATGCTATCACTTATGCTTTAGAAGCTATCACGAGTTATTTTTTAAGATATGCATCGACTTTATATCCAAATTTTTTTGGAAGTGCCTTAGAATAACACCAAAAAATCATAAATGAATGTTAACTGAAGTTTAGTAAGCAATGCAAGAACTTATTGTTTTTGCTGGGATCTTATAATTTTATAAATATTTTTAAATTAAGTATGAACCTTATTAAAGTAAATATAATTCTAGTTTAAATAAAATTTTTCGTATTTAAATTAATATGTCAAAATTTTTAATTGTGTTTTCGCATTTTAATAATATGTAGAACTTAAAAAGAAAACAAATTTTGTTTACATTTCAAAATATATTACAAATCTTTCAAGATTTTTGTTTTAATATAGTTTGGTTTTTTAACAACCGTTCAAGCATTGTGTTCAATGTAAAATAAGAAAAACCGAAAAAACCGGTTAACCGTTTTTTTTAATAAAGGACTTTTTGAATGACGCGAAACTCGGTTTTTTGAAAATACCGTTTTTTACATAATGCTGTCTGGGGTTTATATTTTTGTTGAATATGTTTCTATGCAATGCTTTCTACGATATATCGTACTAATTATATAGAAGCAATTAAAAATAAGTTATTTAATACATTCACGATCAGTTAGTGATGTCCTACATCATCACGCGGATTCCGTGAAAATTTAAATTTTTCCGCTTGCTATGAGCACACACGAACAGGTTGGAACCAGATTACGGGTTCATAGGGTGCAGACAAGGTTAAACAAATATTTCAATCAATCCTCCTCATTTTTATTATTCGTCAAGCAAGTACAAAGTTCACCCCTAACGTTTTAGATTTAAGACTTTTCATCAGCCTTTCAAGTTTTTCAATCAAAAATTTTAATAAGTCATTTTATTTCGCTTGGTTCCTTTAGAGTTGACTGAAAAATTTATAATTTTAAATGAATTTATTTTAGGATCAAAACTAAAGGCAATTACTGTTAAATAAAATACAACTATAAAAAAATACCGAAATTAAACCTACTGAGAAGCTCTGCTCTATAGAATTGTATTACATTAGCATTAATACTCAACAGTTTTAGTTAAATTATTTTATGAGTGTATATTGTCGTTGTCATCTTTCTTTCTTTGCAATTCTTGTTTTTTAATGCGCTTCTTGTTTTTCTTAACTTGTTTGGACTGTATGCCAATTTAAATTATAGTTACAATTTATTATTTTTTCCGCTCATATTTGTTTTAATTATATTTGGCCAATAAATTATGCAAAATAATAAATTTATTATTTGCAACCATTTGCTATGTCATTCTATATGTCCGTTTGTCCATTTCACATAATTAATTACATTATATCTAATTTAAAATGAAATAAAACTGCAATTAACAATCAGTAGTGCTGCAATATTTATATACATACGTTTGGAAAATTATATTATAAAATATTCGTACAACATGAATTTTTAATATTAAAAAACAAAAAACAAAAATTGAATAAATTAGATTTTAAATAAACTTTAATTTATTGACGTGAAATTATTAAAAAAAAATATGTGTGAATTTTAATTGTAGCAAATTTATTATTATTAAATTAAGTGCGGGCAATTTAAATGAAAACAATTACGATTGCGACAACAATTGATAATGAGTGTAAAAAGATTTGAATATTAATAAATGTTTGAAATTTGAGACTACAACATTATAACCAAAGATTTTATTTTTAATTTGATTTGATCTTAAGAAATTCCAGGCTGTATCACATACAGTTGATAACGAAGTTTCTTAAGTTTTTTAAAAAATCAGTGATAAATAATTGTAATACCTAAATTTGTGTTGATTGAAAATTACATATAATCAGATGTCTTTTCAATTTTATAATAGGTGTATTCGACGTACGTTAGCGCGGGTGCCCGCGGGAACCCAATCTTACCAGAAAGCGTTTCTTGTAACAAAAATTGGGTAAATGAGAGCGTTCATGAGAGAGTAATTGTGTTTCTCTTTTTACCAGAACTTACCCGTACTTTTTGCTTGGGTAAAATGGTAAAATTGTCAAATCATCAGCTGTTGCTAATAAATTAGTTGTTTTGCATTTTTGAAAAAAATTAAGGTTAACTAAAAGTTTACTATAAACAACTTTTTCTTCTTAATAATGAAAAATACATTTAAAAATGTAAATAGATATTTGCCATTTTAAATATATTTATTAATCAAGGTGTTTTTTCATATGAATAAATTTGACGTCTATTTTTGGGTATGAAATGTGGTTTTGTGCGTTCGCAGTATTTTGGGCATTTTTATGATTTTGTGAGAGAATTTTTTGCTTACTCTCATTTTACCAGACTTTACCCGAAATTACCTCGTACAGACCTAATGTATGTTTTTCATTATTTTTAAAAATATTTATTTTTTTTTTTTTTTTTGCCATAAATCAGTTTCAAATTTCATTACTTACATGTGTTTTAATCTTAACACAAATAAAAAAAAACTGCCTATAAACCAATTAAAATTATTACCTAATATTTTTTATTTTTTAAATCCTCAGAAAACAAAAGGGGAAATTCTGTTTATTTATTTATATTTTTTAAAATTTTTTGTTTGTAGGGAAACAAAAAATAAATATACTTTTTTTTTTATTATAAAAAACATAAGACATATGGTAATACTTTAACCCGCCTATGTCATGTTATATTTTTCCCCCAAAATAAAAATAAAACCAACAACAATTTTGTTTTGATGGATTTTCAATGAAAATAAACTGAAAAGAAAACCACCTAAATGTAATTCATTTAAAAATGTACGGTAAAGATAAATGCTCCAATATACACCGTGTAACAATTCACATCCGATCAAAATGATATACTGTTGTTGTTACATTAAAATATTGAATTGAGTGAGTGAGTGATTCCCGCTTTTCATTTACCATCAGCTAAAGAAGGAAAATGCATTCAACATTGAGGGCGTTATTTAGTGACAATGTCAACGGTGAAAATGTGTGACATGTATGGTTGACATTAATTAAAAAAGAAAAACAAAAAAGAAACAGACGAATTGTACCTCTTTTTTTTAAATAGGTTTGCTGTAAAGAAACAAATAGTTTAGATGCTGGTACAGGTCTGGTAAAGAATTAATTGTTGATGTTATGCATCCAATAGACACTGAGATTGACTCCCAAACTACTTTACTCTAAAACCTCCGTTTGGAGTTTAGCATGAAAAAGATTTTTTAGAAACAACTACTCGCATTTCATTCGCAGGTAAAAAAAAGCGTTTTAGAGAAGGTGGTCAAAATGTAACACCTTATGGGAAGATCCTATATTTTTTGCAACTGACTATCAATTTAATTTTAATATTTGTTAAGTATTTAGATACAGAATACATGTTGACAAGCTATGGAATGCTATACTCCTTAATAATGCGGAATAATCATGACTATTTTTGTATGGCATAATTCTGCACAAATTTATCATAAGCATCGAGGTTTATTTTCATCTGAGCGAATATGTAAACAAACAAAATTTGCTCTTCTGAGACACTGCTAATCTTTGTTTTATTTACGAAGAGCTATTACATCCATTTAAAATCACTGCAAGATGCGCAATTTACGCCGGAGGTGTTATAGGGACATATTTTTTTTGAGGGCGCCGTGGGTAACATGGTTACTATGACTGGTAAGCGATACAGGACCATGGTTTTATTGCTGTAAATTGATTAAATGGGACGTATGGTCCCAATAGGATGACGTTATTGGGCCACCTAAGCTGAGTTTTTGGGATGTGAGTTAAACTTGGTACAGTTAAACTGAAAACGAAACATCTCTGCCATTTCCATGTGTGTTAACATATATTTGTTGGACCAACTTTTTGTTACATAATTTTTTGGTCTTCATTGAAATAAAATAAATTAAAACAAATTTCAAAACCAGTATTCAAGTTACAAACTGCGATAAACTGAGTTTAAAGATAATCTACATCCGAAAAACTCAGCAAGATTACCAGATTTTACTGCTCCAGACTTTTTTCTTTGGCAGTCAAGGTTCCATGTGAATCCGGAAGTTCTCAAAAGCAATATTTGACAAGACTTTGAGAACTTATCGCTCGAAAAATGTAAAATAAGGAAAAGCCCAAATGATCATCAACAATGCACCCATCACAAATTTATGTACTAGTTTAACCTTGTATTTTCTTAACCGATATAATCTTCAAAGAATTATGGAAAAAAAACTCCTCAACAAAAATTAAAATTATTGCGTTTCATTATACAAAAATGTTTTTAAGCCACATTGTATCTGTATCTCTAAAACATCCACAGCAGCTGGTCGCGTTTCTAAAAAGAAAGCAGTTTAAATATTTTCGGTGGTTTCACGTAGACAGTAGAATGCAAAAAATTTGGATTGTGCAAAAATTGTGTGATGCCATATTTTTAATCGAGTAATGGGGGTTTTTATATGGGTTATATTTAAAGCTGGCTATGATTAATAAAGTTGATTAAATAGAACGAAATTTTAAGGGTCACTAAATGCTTAAATTTTCGAAGCTGGTATCTTTGGAAAGAGATATTAGTGTCTGTGGAAAGAGGTAGTAGTGTCTGTGGACATTTGACTTAAATTTCACAAAGTTGTTAGTGACAGGAAGTACCTCTGCGGGGAGTTTATGTGGAATACGGTTAGTACGACTACAAAACGAATTATCTGCGTTATGCCAACCGACAGCAAACAGATGTGCTTTGTTAGATCAGCGCGTCTTCGGAACAAAAGTTGAAAGTTGTTGTTGTAAAAGATATATAGGTTTTAAGATTCATGTATGGATAGGTTTTAAGATTCATGTATGGAGATCTGAACGGCAATGACTTTTTAATTTACATATTGTGTACTATATTTTTCCTTTATTGATATTCTTGCTATTATTAATCTGAATGAATTTTTTTCATAGCCTTATTTTTTGGTACCTTTTCGAGCAACTTGACACCAGTATTGCAAAAATTTCTCATTATGCCTATAAAAAATTCAAAATCTATAAGTTGTTGATCAAAAATCGAAGATTTTCTTTCCTTAAATTTTATTTCTCAAAAAAATGAGATAGGTTGTTCTTAGATTTTTTTAACACATTTTTAAATTTCATACAAATCGTAGAGTTTAGTTTTAAGGGGGAACCTTTCAAAAAAGTAATAGAGTTTCTAAAACTGTCATGACCGATATATACAAAATTAAATTAATACCTCGAGCATCTCAGTCAGTGCGAGTAATTAAATTGCATCCCAATACCTTTACCGAGAACTAGCAACATAGGCTATCGTTGTAGAGTAAACAGACTAGAGTCTCTGGTAGAAATCAAACCCACGACCTTAGCATTGATAAGCTAGCACGCTACAAACGTGCCTACCGGGCCTTTAAAGTAAATATTATCTCTTAAAAAAGACCAATGTAACGTTTAACACAATAACACGAAAAGTAAAGCTTACTCAAACATTCTAAAACCAAGTCTTTAATTAGCATTCTCAATTTACCGAGAATCTGTGAGTAAATTTTCGGCAACTAAAAGAGTGTTGGGCTGTGTAATCTAAAAAAAACTTGTCGTAGATTCAATTGTCTATAGACCGGTGTGAATATCATTACAGATACTGACAATCCCTGTCCTTTCACTGGCATCAATCTTAGCCTTAGAAAAAACTGCAGACTGGAAAACTTCAGCCAAGCTCACAGGAAAAATTTAGTAATAGCAGCTCATTTCTTTTTGCATTACCAATAATGACCTACCCCTACCCACTGCATTACTTCTAATGTGAAAATAATGAGTTACTAATAAATTGTTATAGCTACTTATTTTTGGCAGTTGAAATATTTTTTTGGCTTTGTTATTTAAATTTCAAATTGTTATCAAAAATCAATTCAAATTAAAAGCAAATAAATAATTTATAGAAACAAATTTTAAACATAATAAAAAATAGGTTTCTGATTTTAAATATTTCTGTTTTTTAATGAATTTAATTGAAATATCTTGTTTTTTTATAAAAACTTTAGTGCATACTTGCATTATGCCTTAACCACTATATATGATATAAAAAATTTGCAATGGAAAATGAAACAAAATCTACTCTGCTGAGTGGAATATTCCATAATTGTTAATGGGTCTTTGCAGTAATTCACAATTTTTATATTAGTTTAACATTAGCTTAAGATCTTTTTTTTCATAAAAAAATTAATTATAATTCTTTATTTATCCCACTATTTCGTCACCACATTGGGTACAGTAATAATAACACTTTAAGTAAAATTTTAACTTTTGAAATGGCACACGAAAACCCTGAGACACATAAACATAATTTTGGATCGTAGAATTCAGTGGCGAACCCCGTAATTAATTAATTTATTTTGCAGGGTTGTTCCCAGTCTTTGCTACTGGGTAATAAAGGGTGGTTAAATCTTAAGGGCCAATGTTGATTTTGAATAAAACAAAAATTATTTAAGAAATTATAATCATTTATTTTTATTATGGTATGGTTCAATTATGTATGGAACAAAATATCGACCGATCAGCCGCCGCGACCTTAGCGGCACACCTCCATCCGATGGTTTAAATTTTCGATGACGCTGAAGCCTAATTGAGGTTCTATGCCGTTAATGTACCGAATTATCTCATCCTTAAGCATGTGAATTGCTGCTGGCTTATCGACGTGCACCTTTTCTTTCCAACGGTGTCAAATCACATGATTTTGGAGGCCAATTGACATCGCCACCACGTGAGATAACACGGCCATTGAATTTGTCGCGCAAAAGAACCATTGTTTCGTTAGCTATGTGGCAAGTGATACCGTCCTGTTGAAACCCCATATCGTCCAGGGTCATATCCTCAATTTTTGGCTTTAAGAATTCCATTATAACCTCGCGATAGCGAAAACCGTCGGCGAGTCAAGGTTGACGGCTATTCTGCCACACTATCGCGAACAACAGCAATGTTTTTCGCAGACAGGGCGAGCATGTACAGGTTTTTTCACCGACCCGGTTTGTTGAAATTTGCCCACAATTCTCCCGATTGTGGACACATTTGGTCGATTATGCTGACCAAAAAAATAATCACAAAGTGCACGAAATGCATTTTGATTTGAACGCCCATTTTCATAATAAGCCTGAATAACTTTAACGCGTTGCTCTATTGTGTATCTTTCCATGGCTCAATTTGAGTTAGTCTGAAATTGAGAAATGTCAAATAATATGCAGAAAAAAACTTGACGTTTAGGTGTGGTTCACATTCAACATCGGCCCTTAAAATTTAACCACCCTTTATAACTATAAACTTCCGACAACTGAATTCCATAAAGAGCGTGTTTTTATAAAAATCACCAACAACAACGGACAAAGCTTGAAAATAATGTGTAACACAAATAAAGTGATATCCTGCGTAAAAACTCTCATGTCAGATTAATTTTTTTTCTAGAACCCATAAATATTTCAATAGCAAAAAGAAAAGGAAGCAACCACATGAATATACTTAGCTTTTGGTCAATTAAGACTGCATTCTTAAAGTGGACTGACTACCTGCTAATGGTAACACTGATATTAAACAATTTATTCACTTTTTTCTAAATTTACTTTCTTACTTTCCTTTCTTAACGCAGCATTACATTTATTTTAAATCTTAATTTTCTACGAATTCCTTTCGAAATGAATAGATTCCTTAAAATTTCCTGCTTAATTTGATTTAAAATTTTATAACTGTAAAATTTGGTGTTTGGCATGTAAAGGAAATTACATTTCTAACATGGTTTTGTATATTTTTGAAATATTAAATTTTTGTTTTATGTAAAATCTATTTTTTTTTTATTTTCGTAAAAACAAGTCAACATTTCTTGTTTTTGTATAGAATATACCTTCACAAAAGGAATACGAGTATGAATGTATTTTATTGTATTGAACATGTTTGTATTTTCATTTTGACTTATATTGACTATAGACCGCGGGGCGTATTGTCTGTTCTAGCGACATTATCCATAAAACTGTCAAACTTGGATGTTGGAAAATTCAAACGTTTTTTTTTGCCTCTCAATTCTCTGGTTATTGTTGTTGTTTTTTTTTTTTTTGTTTTTTTCTTTGTCAGGAAATTGGATTTTTGTTAGGTTTCTGTTTAAAATAAATCTGAAAAGGGCTGTTATTCTAGAATAACAACAAAAAAGAACAATAGATCTAGGAAGAAATAAAAACAACACGCAACACATAAATATAAATGTTTTAAAATGTAAATGTTCTCCTGTTGTGTTCTTTAAACAAAAACAAAAAAAAAGAAAACAATATAACGTAAAACCCGAATAACATGAACTACGAGTAACCAGAAAAATTAGCTCGTTTCCTAATAACCGGTATAAAAATTGTTACATAATTTTTTTATTATCCACAAAATATTTAAAATTTTTAAAAATAATTTTAAAAATTGTATGTTTTGTGGGTTGCGAGTTCGATTCCCAGTGGCGGCAACATTAATTTGGAAAAATAATATCTATGAGTTTTCTATGCCTTATACAAACCGCAACGTCCTTCTTCGGTGTTCCCATATCATTTTAAATTAAAATAACATAAGGGGCTATGAACTAAAAAGCCTTATCAAGTTCGCCCATCAGATTTATCATCTCGCGTAATTACAGTGTTGCCATATTTGGTGTTATTATATGAAAATTGTTGCCAAAACGTCTTCACTTAGACATACGTTTGTTTTGAGAATTCCTCTTGTCCGAGTTCAACTTAAATTAGTTTTACCGTACTAGAACTCCATAACAAAGGTAATGGTCACAGCGGGTAACCCATATACAAATTATCTTTTCAGGTGAAATTTAAAAAAAAAATAATATTGTAGATGTTAATGGTTATGGGCCAATAGAAGTTTTTTTTTAAAGGAAGGCATGTGTTAATTGCCTGAATGTTATTTAAGATTAACTGTCTTTTATTTTCAAATCAACCTATAGAAAACAGTTACACCTTAAATACAAAAACAACATAATCTTCTTCCTAGTCTGAGCCACAGACAATATCCATAGACAGTTAATCTAAACAAGTAGTAAAATTGAAAATTTCTTTGAATTTATTTGAAAAGAAAAATATGTAAAACTGTTTTCTTTGTTATACATTTAAAGCTAATCTAATAATCTCATTTAAATCACAATAGATCTTTTATTTTGTAAATATTTCTGTCCTAAATGTGATCAGCTTTGACTTTCTGTCTACTCTTTGTAATAAATTCTTTTTTATTGTTTTTTTTTTAATGTCTTATTTAAAAATATTTTTTGCTTTATTTTTTTCCATAAAATTCATGAGAAATTCATTGAAAAATTTAGAAAAAAAATTATAAACAACCCACACATTATTAGCATAAAACAAAACAAAATTTCTATTAACACATTTTATATTAATCTGGTAAAATGTTTTATGTTGCCACATGTTTTTTTTTATATTTTTAATCACAATTTGCAGCCTTTCATCGGTCATTAATGGTTTTGTTATACATTTTTTTGTTTGTTTGTTTGTTTAGAAAAACAATTTATAATTATGTTTTGTGTGTTATGATGTTAAAT
Source organism: Eustalomyia histrio (assembly GCA_949748255.1). NCBI lineage: Eukaryota > Metazoa > Arthropoda > Insecta > Diptera > Anthomyiidae > Eustalomyia > Eustalomyia histrio. Next base: position 20,703 of record CATIYI010000044.1, read on the forward strand.
TTTATAAAATGTTACCAAAATTTTAATAAAACAAAATTTAATTTAAATTTCTATGTAGGAAGGTAATAAAAACCATTAAAAATGTTTAAATTTTCTTCTATAAGTAATAGAAGAAATAAATTATTTACATTCAATTGATTAACCACCTTTCGTCTCACCCCTAGCCCCTTTCCAAAGGAATCAACAAATTAATTAATAGAATAAATTTCCTGTGTCATGGAGATTCCATTCAGAGATCGAAAGCAGGTCGATTCTCATATTTTATGTAACTTTAATCGGATGAATTGGATATTATACTGCTTCCCTTGGATATATTGAAGAAGTAGGTAGTGGATGATGCGAATATAATGCTGTGATCGACGTCACAATGTACTGACAATGGGTGTGGCCACAGTGTGATATTAGGAAATGGTGATTTTCCGCCCACTGTAGATCATATGACTTAGGTGGCTATTAACAGCTCTTTACCGTCAACATTAAGAACAGATTCTTGTGCGCTGGCGTTTCGATGAAGCATAGGGTCGACTTTTATATGGATTGATCAAAACTTCAGAACCCAGATGGTTTTGGGCCTATTCCAGGGAGCTTGGTTTGACTGAGGTTTGGCTTTGGCACAATTTTCTGTTCACCACAAGCGTTAACATCTACTTTGATCCTTAGGCTGCTCTCAAGTACTTAGGGTCAACATCTCTGTCTATGACCCAGAGTAACTACCCATAACTGTCACATATTTTTATGTGATTAAGCAGTTTGATATTCGACTTGTATGGGTAAAGGAGCACAGAGATATACGGGGGAACTGTAGAGCTATTCAATTTTCGGAAGTGTTGGTATTGCCGTGGCTACTTGTAAGTTGGGTAACCGGCTCGAATAATTGCAGGTGGGCTAACGGACTGACTTATCTATGGCCCGCTCTTAATTGAGGGCTCACCAGGGCGCTTTTAATGCTAATTATGAGGGATATTTTTGATATGATGGCAGTATAAATGGCCTACTTTTTGATAGGGAGGCATGTACAGATGAGCTGCATTGGTAAGGAGGAAAAGCAAAGCATCAAAACTTTCTGCGCCCGAGTCCGGCACTGGCGAGCAGCAGGATGCTTTTACTGGGATTGATGTACTTATTTCCATGACCTCAGTGATCTCTCAGGGGCTGCTGCAACTCTTAAGTTTCGTATTGAGCTTCAACGGTGGCATCACAATCGACCTGAGAGTACACGTGTGCTGACAGGAACTACGGATAATTGGCTGGATGATTTTAATTCTACACATGCTATTGCTGCATAGTCCATGGTGCTGGTGCATACGATGCCAGCTGCAACTCCGACCTAACCTCTGGACATATTAATAAAAATAATTAACGCTACTGTTATCCGAAAAAGAGTATTTAGGATTCACAGTAAGATCCAAAGAAGCACTGACATAAATTAACAATGGATATGGGAAAACGGAAACCTTTGCTACCTTCCAGCGAATCCACCAGCCACTCCAAATGCAATAAGCTTCGGTATACTATCAGACGCCTTGGAAATATCCAGAGTCCCCACCTTCGTCTCAGCGAGTCGTTGAATTTATCGGTTTCACTGTTATATCTGGAATGACAACAGGTCCCTCCCCCCTTGTACGGAATCTTAACAAAAACATACTTTTGATCAGTTAAAAGATCAATAAACTCCAGATAGCTCAAAAAAAGTAGTTGACTATGCACTTTATAACCTTCAAAGGCGCTGAAAAATTCGCCTTCAGATGGTAGCTCTGGGGGTCTGCAGCCTTGCCATTTTTGGAAATTTGGAATCTATCAGCAGAATGCTGATTCCTCGTTTAACGAGGTTCCCTACTAAAAAAAGCAAGAGATTACTAAACACAGCTAGAGTTTATAAACAAATTTCTTCTTAACTCAATAGAAGAACGTGGATTAACTCTCATATTGCTTTTTTCATTTGATTTAAATAAGAGGTATTTTTAATATGCTGTCTCAACTAAATCACTGCAGTCTAAACTAACCTTCCCTTGTCACAACTGAAAAATTCAGTTACTACAGCCGAACAATTTAATTAGCAACAAATTCTATTGTCAATTGTTTTCTCTGCGTAGAAGAAAATTTAATCCATAGTAAAAATTTCTATAGAGAAATTTTCATATCACAGTTTAAAGTTAGTTTTTCTTAATTCAATTTACATTTGCTAAAATTGACTTTGCAAAAAAAAAACTCCTCTTAATCCTATCATACAACAATATTTCTTCAGTATAAATCTTTTACATATTTAGGTCACACCATTTGTCAAAAAGCCAACAAAAACTGTGACTTTACAAATCTTTCTACTACCAGAAATATATTCGCTTTAATCTTTAGTAAATCCTCTGCAGAAAATCATAAAAATTTCCAAAAATTCTTGTACTATTTCATATATATATATAGCAGCTCTTTTCGTTATTTTTAAGTAAGTAACCCACCGTGTTTATATGACCTTAAAACAAAGTAGAATTATTCAAACAATTTAAAGTGTATACCACAATCAGGCATTCATTGTCCACGAGGAAAACAAAATCCTCCAAAAAAAAAAAGTAATAATAAACATAATCCTTGAAAACAAAAATGAAAAGAAGAAATTTTCATATATAAACTATTAAAGGCTTTTTTTTATTTTTGGCCAAAGGATTTTTCTGTTTTTGTATGTAATACTACGATATTATAATAAACTCATTCGAGGAATAAAATATACAAAACACTTTGTTGTTTTTTTTTTGTAGTGTAATTCTTTTTAAGGCGTTAAATGCAGCATAAAACTTAATTAGATACGCTTGTATTAAATGAGAGAATGTATAATAATATGCCAACAAAATTTATGTAGTGGGACTGGATGGAAAAGACCATAAGAAGTTTACATAGTAACTTAAAAAAAAACAGAAACTTAATAAAAACTGTTTTTAAGGCTTTAAGATCAATACATTATAAAACACAATTTTATTGTACAATATTATTGTACAATATTATTGAAGATTTCCTTAGAGATAGCTTAAAAATAATAATTAGAAAAAATTGAGTTTATTGTTTTTTAGAAAAGCTATAACACCATAATATTGTGCAATATTATTAAAGTGATTTTTACTAATATTTATTAACAATATTTTCAATATATAAAAAAGTTAAATCGATTAAGTTGTGCAATAATATTGAAGACAATATATTTCCACATTTTGTCCCACCGTCATTTAGTTAATCTTTTTAAGGAGCAAAAAGTAGCAGAGTGTTGCTATTTATGAAATTGGGCCAAAAGTATTAAATATACTTAAATCCTCTACAGTCAAAAAAAAAAAAATGAAAACAAAGTTAAATGCCAAGAAAAATAAGTATAATCAAAATTACCAAAATAAATTTGCATATAATACTTACATCTACTTTTATATTTAGTATATACAAAAAAAAACAGTAATAACAATAAATATATTAAATTTACATATACTATAAAGAAAAAGTTTTCTTAAAGCAGCTGAATATTTTCATTAAAAAACATGTTAAAAAAAACATATGGACATTATAAAATAAATTGAATTACAAGAAAATAACTTAACACCAGTTTGAGACCCTAAAAATGTAAATTTTCCGTAAAACAAAATTATAATTTTTTTTTGTAAAAATATAACAAACATAATCCCATCAATATTTAGTAAAGTATCAGATGTTTTTTGTTATATAGTTTTTGATAATCATAATGAAGTTGTTGCCTCCCTAAGTCAATATGCTTAGACAACAATTTAAAATCCTACTCTATTTAAAATATAAGAGGATTTAAATAGTAAAAAATCCATATAAACGTCTTTATTTGTTTGCTAACTTAAAAAGATTGACTTCAAAATCATATCCTTTATGTAGTCTTAATGTCGCTTATTGTATTACAACAACTACCGATATCAGTATGTGAAGTACAATACAAGAAATACGAACATTTTATTTATGTTTATTGTTGTAATAAAATAAAGAAAGAAGGTTCATACAAAAGCATTTTCTCAATTTAATCCTCTAAATGCCAGAACCGCATATATGTGAAACAGAATACTCTCGTTTTTGTATAGAAATTCTTTTAACACATGGCTTCAAATCAAGAAAGTGTCAAAATCGAAAATTCTTCAAATTTTAAAAATTAATTAAATTTTTCGAATTAAAAACAAAAAAAAATGGATCTACTGAAATGAATAAAATAGCCATATTGAACACTTGAAGTATGATTTACTTTTATGATTGGCTCGGTGGTTTGATGCCTTTAACTCTTTACATCCTGAATATTTGTGGCATTCCTGCTTTAACCTTTTGAATTCTCTGATATAAAAGAATAATTTATTTAACTTACTTAACATTGCCCTGCCTAAACCGTTGGAGATAGGGACTTAAAATTTGGCATGGAGGATTTTTTTTTTTTTGGAAATTTCTACGAGAAGAGAAAAAGGGTGAAAGTTCTCCTTTTGACGGCTTGTCCAACATTTTTTGATTGTTCGGCCAAAACGTTGTAGAAATTATGATAAGGATTCTTCCTATTAACGACCAAACCACATTACGTAGCAACCCGAAAAAAATATATTTCAGTAAGGAATTTCCCAATAAATGTGGTAAAGAACGAAATAACAAAAAGGAAACTCTATCCCCTAATGGCGTGGCTATAAATCTGATATTTGAATTATTTCTGCGTTCCTGGTGTATTGGCTGATTTCCATGATATGAGACTTATTGGAATTTTCGCCTGGTACGTAGTAAAATATTGATTCAAAGAAGAATAAAAGTGGCACCTCGCTAGTGCCGGACGCGAGCAGAGAAAGTTTTCGAAGCTTTCCTCCTCCTGCTCGTTCGTGCATCTCCTACAGGAATCGTGTGACACCACAGTGACCCGTAATTACTGCTACCATGTCCAAAATACCCTTCCAGAATAGCGATAGAATTTCCTATCCACTTCACATCAAGAGGCGGTTTCCCATCCTTCATGTCGCCGGGGAATAACAACACTTACGAATTAACAGCAAGTTTATCAGATCTACAATTCCCTGGTAATTATCTTTGTGCGCCATCGAGCCTTACGAGTCGAATATCAAACTGCTTAAGCATCTTATTTAACTTAATATCGGCTAGGACATTTTTTTCTTTGATACTGAATTTTGGTGGAGGGGATTTATGGGAATCTCAATTCGAAATCCGGTGGAAAATTTATTATTTTTTTTTTTTGGTTGCTGCGGTTATTTTTCGTTGCGTAAAGGAGAGAGGGTTGGTATAACATAAAAGTTGGTTTAACCAAGCTCCCCTGGAAAAGATCTTAAAGTAAGTTTGATTTCCAGGCCCTTCAACAGGCGCTAAAGCGTAATCCTTATGCCCCCTCTAAAAATTACAAGCTTAATATCTTTTAGGATTGATCCCCAGTCCAGAAGCTCTTGCCCAAACAGCTAATTCTCTCAGAGCCGACCTCAATATATGCTTTAAGGTGGAGAGAAACTTCCCTTTCAACAGCATTGTCAAATCATTAGTGAATGCTACCACCTGCCTACCGCCCTCTCCCAAGGAGAGAAGTACGGAATTAGGTGCACTACTCCTCAGCAGTGGATATTGTACATCCCCTTCAGTGTCATACTGAGTTGGGTACCCAGCCATTATAAGCCTATTGTTTAGAAACATTTCGATCAGTACAATGTCTGCTGAGACCACCCCCAGACTCGATAATATCGCAATTACAGGTTGGTTGAAAAGTTCCTGCGCTCGAAATGAAAGAATACTGTTTTTGTTACGAAATATATTTTTTTATTCAATATAATCTCCTAGAAGCTCAATACACTAGTTCCAATGATCTTCCAATAATTTTATCCCATCCTTATAATGGTTTTCCGGAAGCTCTGCAAAATAACCGTCTACGGCTGCTATGGCCTCTTCATTCGATGAAAAATGCTTTACACGAAGAAATTGTTTGAGATTTCTGAAGACATAGTAGTCACTGGGAGCCAAATCTGGTGAATACGGTGGATATTCAACAATTCGTACTTTAATTCTTTGAATTTAGCAGGTGCATTGTCTTGATGAAAAATGTTTTTTTTCTTCTTTAAACCAGGTCTTTTCTAACGAATTTTTTCATCCAGCTGATCCAAAAGGCTGCAATAATATTTAGAGTTGACTGTTTTACCTTTCTGAAGATAATCAATCAACAAAATTCCTTTTGCATCCCAAAAAACTGATGCCATAACCTTCTTTGCTGATCGTTGTGACTTCACCTGCTTTGGAGCAGAACAACCAGCTTCAGTCCACTGTAAACGTCCTTGTTTCAATTTAGGATCATGGTGGTAGATCCAAATCTCATCCATAGTTATAAAACGATGCAAGAAGTACGCTGAGAAATTTGTTTTCGATCCAGTTTTTGTTGAATTGTTAATGTGTGCGGCACTAACTTTCCAAACAGTTTTTTCATACGTAATTCTTCGTGTAAAATATGGAGTACTCGTTCGTCTGAGATGCCTATGGCATTAGCAATTTGACGCTTAGTCAAACTTGGATCTTCACTAACCATATTATGTACCTGCTCAATGATTTCTGCTGTGGTTGCAGTTTTTGGTCGTCCTTCCCGTGGATCGTCTTCAAGGCTGGTACGACCACGTTTAAATTCACCAGCTTAAAATTCAACGGTGCGTTTTGAAGGCGAGGACTCCTTATACACTTCTAACAATTGTCCATAAATTTCCTTTGCTTTTAAACCCTTCAAAACAAAGAATTTAATGACTGCACGATATTCAATTTTTTCATATAAAAAAAATCAATGACACGTCAACTTCAAATGGCTTGTAAACAAAGAAAGAATTGACAGAATGACTTGCAACTTTGCATATGTTCTCAGGACAGTTATACCAACTTGAGAAAAAAAAGTTTGGAGCTAGCAGTGCCATCTCTTGGTGAGCGCAGGAACTTTTCAACCAACCTGTATAGAGTAAGGCTCGATGTTATTTAAGTCTCCCTCTTTGTTCAAAAAAAACTTCCCGGGGCTGCTTACAATCTCTTGCAAAGCACTCACTGCTGACTTTACCTTACTGCATGCATGTTCTTTAGCAAATTTAATTATCCTTTATCGTGTTTTCAATGGAATTGATAATATATTGGTCTGAAGTCCTTAGGGATCATATGTGATATCCTCCCTAATTTGGAAATAAAAACTACTGTCGTGTCTCTCCACATCACCGGTATATGGAGTATATACAACCAGCGTCCTTATTATTATCCTTATTAAGTACGAAACTACCACGTTAAAGACGTATTGCCATCCGACCCTAATTAATTGTAACATGAAAACCCCCAATAGCTCAGTACTTCGTTGCGGTATTTCTCGCATCGATAAAGTTTTCGCAAAAAAGCAAGTTAAACACAACCTTGTTCTTCTTTATGTAGGGTGAGCCATAAGCAATTAAATATATATTAATCTAAAGAAGATAATAAAGCGATGTATTCTTGTTATTTCTCTATCTTTTAAGAAATTTTACAAAATTAAATGTGCCAGAGCTTTAATAGTTAGAAGCCCATGTAAAAATCGAAATATATATGAACATACATGATCATACATGGGCTTGTATATGATCATACATGGACATACATGGTCATATACGTCCATACATAATCTCATATATGACCATATATCTTCGGATCCGAAATTTGAGGGTATATGGTGATATATGTGCATATATTATCATACATGCTCATATATTATTCATGTATGCTCGTATATGACGTATATGGGCGTATATGACCATATACCCTCAAATTTCGGATCCGAAGATATATGATCATATATGAGATCATGTATGGTCATATATTGAACAATGTATGGACGTATATGACCATGTATGCCCATGTATGATCATATACAGGCCCATTTATGATCATGTATGCTCATATATATTTCGATTTTTAGATGGGTGACTATAAATTTCTCGATGCGAAAACTTCTCGCATCAGATACAGAAACGCGGTGTAGGTCAGCTAAGGCATGCAGACTATCCTAAAAAACATGTCCGATGAAAAGGCATCGAAATAATTCGCCCCCTGTCCCATCATTACAGAGCAGGCAGGAAAGTGAATATAGGCAGAAGGGATAGATCCTCCAATCTGTACGTTTCCCACACCCCGTCAGGGTCTTTAAGGTAGCCAGGGGTGTCACAATACGTCTGCAGAATCCATGATACCTACCAAATATTTTCTATGTCCTCTCAGAACTTTTCCCAGATTCAGCTGCAATGTGTAAGCAGTCCAATACATGTCCTTTAAAAATTATCGACGGAAACGTTGGTAAAAATGGGAGTTAATATGGAGAAAACCCGCTAGAAAAGTAAATAACAATATTAAATGAAATTAGCCTTTCCGACAGCATTACATTCTAATTAAAGTCACTTCCTCATATTGTTGCTAATGGTTAATAATGATCGACTGGTATGTATTGTTGATGGCTCAAAGGTTAAAGATTTTACCGTCTTAAAATACATACAATTTTATTTCATTTTTGATAACAAATTTTGTATGAACCTTTCTTGTTTTGTACCTTCACTTAAAAATTTACTCTATTTACCAATTTTTATTCATCTTTAGCAACAAGAAAAAGTAGCCTAAAAAACTTTATCATATTTCCGGTCGTAATAAACTAAAACCAAGTTAACTAAGACATTTATACGTTTTTGTATTATTTTGGGTCTATAAAACAAAATGTTGTTATTTTTCTATACCATACTGTCTATTGTCTATCTCATTTAATAGTTTTCAAGATTAAATTTCCTTTTTGTTCATAGAGTTTTTCTAAAAAGTCTTTTGATATTTAGCACGTTCATACATAATTTTATGTTATACAAGATTTTTTTTTTCCTTTTTTTTTTTTGGTTTAGAATTTTAAATTTGATTTTCATTTTGAATTGTATGAATTAAATATTGAATAGAATACAAAAAAAAAAAAAAAACTAAGAAATAAAAGAAAAATTAAATGATTTCTGGTGATATTATATAGAAAATAAAATTTTATTTACATCTCAATGCCATTTAAAATCATTCTTTTCTTATGACTGACAGTTATTCTCGCTTCATATTGTTCCTTGGATTTTTATTTTTTTCATTTAAGTTTTTTATATATATTGTTCTCATCTTCTTATGTTCAAGGAATCAAATAGTATTATTTTTAAAATTCTGTATGAAAAAAAAAATGTTTACAAAAAGTATATAAAAAAATGTCTTTAGAAAAAGTTGAAGAAAAAAAATTGAAATAAAAGGATATTTGACACTTTTTTATGAAGGTCTATTGTTGTTGACTACAACAAAACGTTTTAAAAACGATAAAGTTGTGATGTTGATGATGATGATGATGCTGACGACAACAACAATGATGATGGAAACACTGACGACAAAATATTACTGCGATGATGATTATGTTGATGTGCATTGTTTTCTTTTTTTTTTATTCCTTAAGCTCCAGCTGAATTTATGCTCTTTCCCTTAGTTTTATTTTTTAAACGTTTTTTATACAGTTCTTTCGTTTTATAGTTCAGTATATGTGCGTGTGCCTTTATTGCCTCCTGTGTTACAATTTAAGTGTATTTAGTATAATTTTTTTACATTTTGTTCTCATTGACTTTTTAGTTATTTTTTCCTATATTATTTTTTATATAAAATTTTATTTCTTTTTGTATAGTATTTTTTTTCTGAGTGCTTCCGCATATATTGTTATTCTGAGTTTAGTTGTTTCTAGCCTCTACTGTAAAAAGAGAGGTTATAGGGTGTGAGATTTTTTCTTTTTTCCCACTTTGAGGAAACGCTCAGTGAATACCCTACTAATGCAGTGCACTGCGTTGGCAAAGGACGTTAGGTTAAAGGCTGAGGAAAGAGGGTGTAGAGTCTGTGTACTTTTGACTTAACTTTCTCTAAGTTGCAAGTGGCAGGAAAGACATCTGCGACAAGTTAATTCCACATTCGGATAGTACGACTAGAGAACAAATTTTCCTTGTAATGCGTTGTAAGATCCACTGGACAATCGTTAACTATATTACACAAGGGAGTATTTAGAAGAACATCCCACAAAACCTTGCATGGTAATACCGACGAAACAGTTTAGCACAAGCCGCATTCCAAGGATGCTGGAATGAGTCAATTGAGCTGGTTACGCCATTGACATTGATTAGCGCCAAAGCCCTCCTTTGAACAGGGTCCAGAAGCTGCAAAATAGACTTTTAAGCCCCTGCCTGAATATTGTTATTATATTCCTCTAACTTCCACTGGAGCATAGGGCGCCTTAATATGGGAGTTATATTCCATTTTTGGACGAATATATGTGGCTTATATAGTCAAAAGATCAGTTAAAGTGAAATAGTTTTTGTAACGCTCCTGGAAAATTTAGACACTTGATTACTTCTTTCGACACCTGAATTATAAGATTTTCCAGCGGATATTAAATTGAATTCTCATGCTTAGAACATCAAGACACCCTCCATATGTACAGATGGTATTGGTGACTTTACGGGCCGTGTATGGGTTAAGAACTAGCGCTGGGTCTTGCGTGTATTCAAATCGATCCTATTCACACGGCCTCACTCACAGATTGTCGAAAGGTGTGTAATTCTTATATTTGCCTAATGCCCCCAAATTCCAAAGGCCCATGGTCAAAAGAATATGTATGACAAATGTTGCTGGAATTTACGAAGTATTAGGACTAGGAATTTTAACCAAAAGTTTATTTATAAAGGGAGAAAAAACGAAACCTTGGGGTACCCATTTGGTTTAACCTCGTGGGATGAGACCCCATCTATAACAAACCTATGAAAACTCGATATGAATCGTGAGAAAACATCACTGATGCAAAAAGTATTAAGCTTTGACAGGAGAGCCTTATGCCACACACGATCGTATGCCTTGAAAATATGTAGCGCAACCATTTTGTTTGCACCAAAACTGTAAATGAACCCACTCCAACACTTCAAAAGGAACGCCATCAGGTCTCCCATTGAACGATTTCTGCGAAAACCATACTATCGATTGTTAAGAAGTGACTAGGATTCTAGATGATTTACAAAAACTTTTTTTCCAATTGAAGGTATATTTAGGCCCTGTGCGAGGTGGCTACATAAATTCTGAACTAAATACAAACTGACAAAATGGTTTAAAATTGTTTTAACAAATATTTGAAAATATATTTTTGAAGTTCAAAGAAATTTGGAAATCTAAATTTAATTTAGATTTTATTTAGCCAGTGCCCACCCACCCTTAATGCCAATTTATTATTTAAATACTTATCATTTAAATTCCTATCATTTAAATTCATTCTCATATATGGACCGATTTATGAGCAAAAGTGGTGAAATAATTTTTTATGAAGGTAATATGTTACAATGGGAAAAATTGAGACTTTTACAAAATTATTAGTCTTTTTTCCTGAGAAATTATTGGCTATTTTGATTTCAGCATAAATATATGCTCCCCTAGTGTTTTCCAGCCATTTAGCCAAGTTGGCTCTTGGATCTGCTAAACCTAAAATTTTACGATGGGTAAAAATTTAGATTTTTAAAAAATTATTACTATTTTCCTAAACAAGTATTAGATATTTCGATTTCAGCATAAATATCTCCACCACTAGTGCTTTCCACCCATATAGCCAAACCCCATTCAGGTCTGTTCGAAATTGACCCTTGGGCATTCTAAACCTAATATGTTACACTATGGACAATTTTTTTTTTATTGAAATCATTTTTTAATTTAATTTTTTAAAGCTACCCAGCAAAAATATCGGCTGCAAAGAACCGGTTGTAGAACAACTTGTACTTGCATGCAACCTGTTCTACTTTAGGTTCTATCATCAATGATTTTTGTTTGAGTTTGTCCTAAAAGCAACTGGTTCTTTAACGCAAAAGTAGAACATATACCCGTTCTTTGGAACCTGTTCTGAAATATGTTGTTCCATTGGTGAATTTTATATGGGAATTTTAAAAAAGGAATAGATTCCGTAAAGCTTGACAAGAACTTGGAAAAATACGGGCATCTATTTTACCCCTAACTTCGTGTTTTTGGAGCTATGTTTCTAAACTCGATGTGTTCTAATTCTGAAGAACTAGTTCTACAACGCGTTCTACAACATGTTTAGTTCCAGCGATTCAGTGGAACCATTAATAGAACCGGGGCTCGTTACCAGAGAACCTGTTCTAGAACAGATAGCTATAGCAACAGGTTCCACAATTTTTTGCTGGGTATTTCATTCTTAACCCTTTAAAGGCAACTTTAAAATATCAGAACTGATTTTTTTTATTTATCTTCACATATTTCATTTTCTATTAAACACTTGTTTATTCTAAGGATATTTCTTTAGACTTTCCTTTGGTTTTAATAATATATTTTTAAGGAATTACCTTGAAAACCTAGAAAAACCTCTATAGGAGAAATTCCCTATATATTCTCAAGAGTTTTTTTATATAGAAAAATCTCCAGATTCAAAGGAATATCTCTATAGAAAAACCTTTAAATTATATTGAAAAAAAAAACTATAGAAATAGAAATTTTCAGAAATAATAATTTTTAATAGTTTTTCCTATAGAAAAACATCCAATCTAAAAAATTTTTCTATAGATAGAGGGGGGACCCTCTTTATTAGGGACCTTTTTTCAATACAAAAACCCTCATATTGTGAATTACTTATTATTTCATTATATTCTTAAAAGTTTTCTCATATTCTGAATTTTAACCCAGAAAAACTTCTATAGGAGAAATTCCTTATATTCTCAGTTTTCTATATAGAAAAATCTCCAGATTCAAAGGAATATCGCTATAGAAAAACCTTTAAATTATATTGAAAAAAAAAATAACTATAGAAATATAAATTTTTAATAGTTTTTCCTATAGAAAAAACATCCAATCTAAAAAATTTTTCTGTAGATAATTATACCCTTCACCACAGGTGGAAGGGTATATATAAGTTCGTCATTCCGTTTGTAATTTCTACAATATTAATCTTAGACCCTATAAAGTATATATATATTTTGGGTTCTTATGAAGAGCGAAGTTGATTTAACGATGTCCATCTGTCCGTCTGTGTGTTGAAATGTGTTTTCTGAAGACCCCAGACATAATGAGGACTTGATTGTTTTTTATTTCTGTTAAATGTGATCCATTTCTGCTTGCTATTAAAAATCACCCAGATCGGTTGATAAATGGCTGAGATATTAGCAAAAAACCAGGACTACCTCTAATTTTTTCCGTAAAATTCCTTTGTTTTTATATGTATGTTGAATATGACGCATAACAAACACATCAATTTCTTTTCTTTCACCTCTTCGCCTTTTATACACAAACAACAAACACATTCAAAGATTTCTAATTTAAATAAAAACCAAACAAATCCCTATTGAACGAAAACTGTTCATTTAACTCTATAAACGATGATTCCATATAGCCTTCATAGCCGAGTCGTCTAAACGCTATGTCACAAATACTTTTTTTTTTCTCTAAGAACGCGAGTTCGAATCTTACTCAAGACACAATTCAACTTTTTTTTTGTACATTTTTTTTTATTTTCTAGACTTTTTTTATTTTTTGTTTTTTTTAACGTTAAATAATTAATTTAAATAAAATTTTATATTAATAAATAATCCATAAATAGGCTAAAAACATGAAAATTTTTTTAAAAACCCTCTGATACAAACAAAATACAAACGGTTTTATTTCTATTTTTTGCTCCGATTTAAAAGAATTTATAAAATGATTTTTAAACCATTTTATTTCTCACATATTAAGAAAATTTTAGACATAATTTCCCTTTGAGTGCAACTATTTTAGGTCATAACTTATAATAATTTATAAACTATTTTCCTTCAAATTTTTAAAATTAAGCTAAAGAAATTAAAAATATTTTTAATAAAAAAGCGAAATAAAATCCCAAATGCAAATTTGCCAGCTAAATCAAACGTTTTTGTAGAAATAAAACACATGCAGTTCTAGTGATTTCTTTTAACGATTTGTTGAAATTATTTTCTTTCACCTCTTCACCTTTTATACACAAACAACAAACACTATTCTAGAGCTGTAATATGACCTATGGATACGTCTTATATAGCAAAAGATCGAAAATCTTTAGTATAACATATTTGCTGAAAAACTCGGAAATATCGGTTCAGATACAAAAAAGTTATGCCCAAAAAATAAATTTTTTTTAAATACCTATTTTCTGGAACTGAGTTCAAGTTTTATCACCAAACTAAATGGTTAATTTCCTCTTAAAGGCGTCCTTATATAAATCTGTCCATTACATATATGTCCATATATAAACTTCAGTTTTTTCTCAACCATGGTGAAGGGTATATAAGATTCGGCATAGCCGAATTTAGCCGCTCTTACTTGTTTTTTTTTCTATATTGATGGCTTTCGCTGCTAGGGATCGATCCCGCAACCTATTATGCAACAGTCCAAGGCATTATCCCTTAAGGTCCACAGTGGAAATTAACATGAACTGATGCAATTTCTGTTATGACAAACAAAATTATCAATTGACAACAGCCAAAAAAAAACCCGTTGTTTAAAATCTATGTGTAGATTTTTTTTAAGTGTATTTCTATGTTTATCCTGTAGAAAGTTTTGTATTGTTTTGCGTTGTTATTGTTTTTCTTATAGTATTTAAATTTTATGACATTTCAATTGTTTTACTATTATCCTGCATTCATTCATTTATAATCTTGTTAATTGTTTTTTTTTTTTTTTTTTTGTACAGTTTAAAGGGTTTAAAGTTTTCTCATTGTCTTTTTATTTTTTATTTTGTTAATAAAAATTTTAATTAAATAACAATGTTTCGCCTTTATTTTTTTTTTGTTTTGTATAAACTCCTATATGCTATTAAAATTTATCCTATTACTAATAATTCTATTAAAATTTATACATATATATGTTTTTTCTATATATGAGCAGTTAGTCTATTGTTATTTGAGAAAATCCTCTTAAAATTTTTTGTTCTACCTCTTCTTTCATCTTGTCATCGTTGTCACTGATGATGAAGGTGTGTCTGTGTGTGTCAAATAAACTGTCAGCATATACAACTATGAATAGTTAAGGTGTGTGTGTGTAAATTTTTTGTTATAGAAAAAAAATACGAAGGTGCAAATTGTCGTTTTGTGCATTATTTTAATCTTTACATGTGTGAGTTGTCTGCTCTGTGTATTTTTTTTTTAATACTCTTCTTATTTTAATGTCATTTATTACAATAATAACATTTTTCATTACCGTTTTACGGTCTTTTTTTTCCTTTCTTATTGGTTGTTATCTCTTGCATGTGTCATACAGTTTAAAATATACTTGAGTTCTTTTGGTAATTTAGGATTAAAAATGATTTAGATGTATTTTTCTTTATGTGATGTAGGTGTGAGAAGTTAGCTAGAGAGAGAAAAAAAAATTGGAAATAAGATTATTAAGTTGTGACATGAATTTAAATTTGACATTTTAAAGAAACCTTATTTTTTGAGATTGTTAAGATATTAAGTTCTTTATTTAACATAACAGAAGTGTCGCAATATTGATTTACATAGACCAAGAAAACTTTACCAAACTTCAAAACCTAAAACCAATCAAAACCTAAAACCAAAGCTTAGACCTAACAGATACGAGCTTTTAAAATGTGGCAACAACACTGGAAAATTTTTTGAAGTTAGAATAAAACAACCAGTATATAACATATCGAGTTTTTTAAGAAATTTACAGAAGATGTTATCACCATCTTTTGAATATTTTAGGGTTTAAACTTCAGTTTTTCTTAAATTTTAAACTCGCTTATGTGTATCACTAAAGCGAATTTTGTATCATGGTTTTTAAAGCTGGATGGTCTTAAACAGCCTTAGAAATTTTTTAAAGATACTAATTAGATTAAACAAAAAAAATCATTCAAGTGTAGACTCTCTATGTGTTCTAAATGTTTTCTGGAGATACACAGAATATTAAAATATTCTTAACAAAATTACTTTATTATAATTTTTTGACCACAATTTCCTATACAATAAAAAAATAATAATAATCTCTCAAACATAAACTTTGACCCCAATTAAATTATATACTATGCATTTATAAAATCCTTTTTTTCCAATTATATTATTATGTCCCCAAAGAATATTTACATGGTCTACATGCCAAAAAATCATGTCACACATAAAAACACATTATAATTAGTTTGCAACAGGCAGTATACAACCAACCAATGAATAAAACATGATGCATAAAGCATTTTGCCACAAAAACCACAAAAAATTTACTAGGCCATATAAATTTTACTTGTATGGTTTTTGCAAAATTTAATTGTTTAAGATATAAATCTTAAAAATGCCAATAAATTTCTACCCAAAAAAAAAAAACAAATATTTATATACATACATATAAAAGATAAAATTGTATCGATTAAAATCAAAGCATTAAAATGTTTTATTTTTGGGTTTTATTTGTGGTAATATTTGTTTTTTTTTTTTTTTTTAACTGGTGAATAAATTTATAAAAACTGTATTATGCTATTAAATTGCTTAAATAAGTAGCTGATTTATACCATGATTTTAAAATCAAAAAATTTCAGTTTACTTTAAATGTTGCAACTTGATTATGTGCTAATTTATTGGCAAAACCACAGACATCATATATGGGCAAGCAGAGATGGGACAAGAGAAGAAAAGTATTGCTATTTTACACATATGGTAGCATACAAACACATTTACACATCTTGTTATGATACTAATGAAGTGTGCGTGACTTGATTTAATATGATGCTCTTCTTGGTTTTTGTGTTTTTTTTTTTTTTTTGTTTTTGGAACAGCATACAAATGTAAAAGTTTTCTTTTTTTTTAATTTTCCAAAACTGACAGTCAGTCAGCCAATGCTGCTTTTAAAAAATAAAAAACCAACATCATTACAAATGCACTATGTGTTTTTTAGAGTGACCATTGTTATAGATTTACAACATAGAATAAAAAATAAAAATTATGAAATAAACCAAGTTGTTATGCTTTAAATTTACATAAAGCAGAAATAAAGTCTTTGCTTCAGTATTCAACTTATGCATCTAGCACTGTGAGTGCAAGAAGATTGCTAAAACATTGTTCTTTCTAACAACTTCTTTATTTTCTTAACAAATTTCTTATCACAATAATTTAAATCTAGTTAATCATTCAATAAAGGCTGTTTAATTGTAAAATAATTTGTTTGACAGCAAGATATTATCGTAAATATTGGGCGCCTGAGCAGGGACTTTGTTAAAAAAAAATGTGTTCGCTCATCTTAGAAGAATTACGTCTATATAAAACCTTAAGCAAATGTGGTTGAAGGAACCCATTTCAATGCAGTGTTGATTGAACAGAAGTAAATTGTAAAATAATTTGTTTGACAGCAAGATATTATCGTAAATATTTGGCGCCTGAGCAGGGACTTTGTTAAAAAAAATGTGTTCGCTCATCTTAGAAGAATTGCGTCTATATAAAACCTTAAGCAAATGTAGTTAAAGGAACCAATTTTAATGCAGTGTTGATTGAACAGAAGTTAAGTTAATTGTAAACAGCTTTTGATGTTTTTTTTTTCGGTCCATTCACTTTTTCTGACAACAAATACTTTAAAACACAGTTCTTGGCAGTGCAATGAGTTATCAACTGTTCCACTTTCCTAAATGAGATAGTCAGACAGTTTATGAATAGCTTCATAAACAACTCTTCTTTGACAGTTGATTTGAGTACCTTATGAGAATTTTTACGTACTTCAGTAAATAACAAATGTAGTTTTGGGGTCTCAGGAGGAATATAAATAGGACCTATGATGTCATCTGTGAAAGCTGAAAATAACTTTAAAGAAGTCCGTGTTCCAGAGCAGTTATATCCTAACTTTTTAATGACAAAACTCGGCAGTTACTATTTTATGAAAACTTGATATAGTTGCTAAAAAATTTTCTTCACTGATATCTGTTTAATTTCATAGATCGCAATATTGAACGCAAATAGTCTCTCTGAAATCAGCTTTTTCTTAAAATAAAGCATAATTATTACTGCCGTTTTTAACAGACGCTGTAGCCATTCCCGAGATTTAAAAGCCGACATGCCTTAGAAGACTAAAAACTGTAGAAAGTCTTGAACCAAGGATTTTATTACAAAAATTCTATAATTACCCTTAATAAAATGATTAAAGAAGTTTAAAATTAGACTTAATTGCGGTTGCCTGGGCAGAAATATTCAGTTGAATTATAAAGCTAATTAGGTTCCATAAGAACTCTAATATACATTCTTACACCTCAACTATATCAGAAGATATGTATGTATGTTCAACAAATCTTGAACAAAGTGTGGCTTTAAAATTATTGTTGCAGTCCATCATATAGAAGGGCTTACAGTAAAGAAAATTGCAAACTTCCTAGATCGTAAACATTGATTCTGATTGTTTATGAAATATTATTAGCTCATTTCCCAAATAAGCGAGTCAGACAGTTTAAACAGTAGCTTTTTTTAATAGGCGCCAGGGCAGGGACATTCTAGAATTTTTTTAAGTCAATTTGATTAGCTATTCAAAATAAGTGAAAATTACAAACTATAGTTTTTAATATCATGATCGAGCCATATGGTTATGAGGACTGGGTTTTATGTTTGTTTAACAAACGCTCATAATTTTTTATTAGGACTATAACCACGATGGTATTTATTATTGCATACTGTTTCTATATGTAGAAGAGCTTTAGCGAAGCTGTAGCTAAACACACCCCTAGAGAAGAAAATCATTAAGCTCGGCCAAAGGCCATCTACTTGAAAAAAAAATTTATTAGCAAAGTCTATTGGAAATATCCCAGAGGAGAAAACTTCTAAATGCGGCGAACGCCAGCCACCTACAAAAAATTTAGTTGGCAAAGCAGTCGGTGAACATAATACAAAATTCAAAAATATTCGGACGTTATGACAGTAATGCTGGGCTTTATGTATGTTTGCCTCAGCGGATTATGGCCGAATATGCTTAGGTCATAATCCCAGCATACTGAGGTTTTTTTATGACCGAAATATTTTTTTCGTATGTAATCCAAAAAAAAACTTGGTAAATGACCTGAGAGGCTATGTCATGTCACCAACATTTTATGTGCATGTTAATAACTCGACTCAATCGTTCTATTAAAAATATATTCTATTTTTACTGCACGTCTCATAATCGAGTTTTGCCTATCGAAAACCTTAAAATCTTTAGTTCCATTTACATCAGCAACCTTTTTCTAGAAGTTTTTCCTGAATAGTTTGTGGAATTCAATTACTGAAACACACATTTGTTAAAAATAAAACGATTTACATTAACAGGCAACTTGTTCCTTAACCTATTTAATTACTATATTTTTGCTTATTGGCACAATATAAATATAAAGTGGTAAAAAGGGTTGGATAAAAGATGACGTAAAAGAAGTTTTACTTTCTAATGTGAAAATATCACAATAAAACGATTTAAATTATAAGCGAACTGGGCCCATAACCTATTGAATTAATGTGAATTAATATAAATATCAATAAATAAATTAATTGAATTGAATTCCCGTAGTTTTGCTTATTTGCACAATATTACGAATAGGTAGTAAAAGGGAGGGGGAAAAAGGGGATGTAAAAATGTTTTTAGAATATTATTTTTGTTTCTGTTAAAACAACAATAGGATATTTGGGCATCGAAAGTAAGAAATTTCAAAGAACTACTTTGGGCTTCAGTGTAAGAAAATTGTTGGCTGAACAATTTCAAAAAGCCTTAGAAATACTGCTTTTCTGGAATGATCCAGCAATGGCCCATCCAGATAATTTTAAAATTATAACAAAAACTCTCAATGGCCACCTTAACTATAACTGAATATGTCCTCCTGCGACATTATGACCCAATGAATACCACAGTTAAAAAAAAAATCTGTCAGTCAGTCATCATGTTGCCTTTTAAAAATGAAGCTATCAGTCAGCAAAAATGTGTACAAGTGAATACTGAAAATGTTAGTAGTTGCCAATAATCATAGTTGGCTAGAAATTCCACTTCGTGTTTTTTGTTTTTCATATTTGAAGATGTCTTATCAAAAGGATGTCATGTCAGGATTTTGAAAATTTAACACAAATCTTGCAATTAGCTTTTTCATTATAAAATCATGAAATTTCTAATTTGTTTGTGGCAATTCATGGCATGTATTTTGTTCAACTTTTTTTGCTAGTCTCAATTTACTAAGTTGGTTTTTTGGTCAGAATTTATTAACTTTTTTTTTTTTTTTGTTAGGAACTTGTGGCTGCTTTGATTGCTTTCTAAAATAAGTTTAAAAAAGTTTTTCTGGTATTTTTTTTATTTTTGTTTTTTGATCACAACAAATTACTAACTATTTCTTTTTTTTTTCCTCTCTTGTATTATTTCAGGTGTTTCCGCTGAAGTTTATTATGTACGTGATGGCCACATAAATAACTATGCCTTAAATTTTATAGTGCCTGTACCGGCAAACGTGCGAGATATAAGTTTTACTTGGCAAAGTCTAGCCGGACGTCCTTTACCCTATAGCATTAATATAGTGACATCAGATCATGCGGTATTACCACGTCCTTCCATGAATATCTCACAAATAGGTGAAATACCCATAAATGTGCAAACATTTTCGATAGGTTTAAAATGTTCGGGTATTAGAGCTGCCGAAGTAGATGTTACCATATCCATAGAGGTCATATTAAATAGAGCTCTGAATAATGTCACACATTTGGTATTTCGTCGAAAGAAGATATGTTTATTAGCCGAAGAAGATGAACAGGATTTAGATGATCCTTTACTATTGGAAACTGTAGTACCACCACCAACAGGTCTTATAACTCTGGTAGTGGGTTGTGTTTTGGCATTAGCTTTAGTTTTAATTTTACTTTTGGCCGCTTACTGTGTACGTGGTTCGGCTAAGCGACAAAATCATGGCCAACCTATGAGAACTTCTAGCTTCCAAAGACTTAATACAAATCCCCAATGTCCAACAGCTTCCTATATAACACCTTCCATTATAGCACCCATACACAGTAGCTTACCGCGTAAATTTGAACCTCAACAACCCGAGGAGTTGCATCGTCGTATTTCTGAGTTGACCGTAGAAAGATGTCGGGTACGTTTGTCCAGCCTCTTACAGGAGGGCACCTTTGGTCGGGTATACCGTGGTACTTATAATGACAATCAAGATGTTTTAGTTAAAACTGTGGCTCAGCATGCTAGTCAAATGCAAGTTTCGCTTTTACTGCAAGAAGGTATGTCACTATATGGTGCTTCTCATCCGGGCATCTTATCCGTTCTGGGCGTTTCCATAGAAGATCATACTACACCATTTGTTTTATATCCTGCCATGAATAATACACGAAATTTGAAAATGTTTTTATTGGATCCTTCGTGTGCTCGTACAATTACAACGATACAAATTGTAATGATGTCTTCACATTTGGCAACCGCTTTAAGTCATTTACATAGTCATGGGGTAGTACATAAGGATATAGCTACCAGAAATTGTGTGTAAGTATTAAGAAAGTAATTAAAATTTATTATTTAAATTTATTATTTATTTATTTAATGTTTGCTGGGATATCATATTTATTTTCTTTTGTATTGACTTTATTAAAATTTTTAATTTTTATCTTCTGTTCTTTGCTATTTACAGCATTGATGATCAATTACGCGTCAAACTTTCTGATAGCTCTCTGTCACGTGATCTTTTCTCTGGTGATTATAATTGCTTGGGTGATAGTGAAAATCGTCCCGTCAAATGGATGTCCTTAGAAGCTTTACAGCAGAAGCTATTTTCCGAAGCCAGTGATTCATGGGCCTTTGGTGTATTAATGTGGGAATTATGTACATCAGCAAAACAGCCATATGCTGAAGTTGATCCATTTGAAATGGAACATTATCTCAGAGATGGTTATAGACTGGCGCAACCATTCAATTGTCCTGATGAGCTGTAAGTATACAAATGATTTAAAATATTTTTTTTTTTAATTTTTTGAGGGGGATATTCACATTTAAAATTTGTAAAAGAAATTTGTGATATGATAGATTTTTAACCAATTTTTTGCATAAATTACACTAATCGAAAACAGTCTGTAAAATTGTTTGTGGAAGTTACTAAAAATTAGTTGAAATGGGAAATGCGGAGAAAACAGGTAAAATTAGCAAATTTCTATTGCAAAATTTTTAGTCAAATTTTGTTGAATTTTTGTTAATTGAATATCGAAATTTAGGCTACTTAAATCAGCCCAAAAAAAATTTCTAAATATTACTAGACTTAAAAAATTAAAAATTTAACTTTTTTTTTTGCAAATATTTCTGTTTATTTTAATAAATACATCTGATTATTTTCGCAAATATTTCTGTTGATTTTAGCACAAGAGACTGTTATTCTCCTTTAACTAAATTTAACTAAAATTGTGTAAAAATGTTTTTTTCTTTCGTTTTTGTCTACTAATATTGAATATAATTTTTTGTTAACTTAAAAAAATTGTGATTTTTAAATAACTAAAATTTTACTCTATTATATAACTAATATTTTGCATATTTATCGGTATTATTTTTGCTATTCTTATTGTACATATGTTTAGCTAAAAAATATAATTTTTTCAACCAATTTATAGTACACAGAGAAAACAGATTCATCTTGACAACCGAGTTTCTTGCCTTGTTTTGGTTGAGGCTACCGACATATTTGTTTGTGGCGACCGAAATTCAGTGAATGCAATATTCCGATTGAAATTATATATTCAACCAACTATTCAGCTGGCAAGAAATTTGGTTGTCACAGTGAAGAGGAACGGTTCCTAAAGTACTTACCACGTGACCGGTTTAAAAGTCATAACATGTTTTTTTGACCAGTCTTGGGACATGTCACAGAGGGCAATTGACCCCCTCCTAGGACAAGCACATGTTAAAGTGACCGTTTCCGTGACCGGTCCCTATTACAATGAACTGGTCACGTGACTTGTCCTGGGGTAGGTCCTTTTCCCGCAAGGTTTATATGAGTATATGAATTATAAGAAATTGGCCAATATAGCATTAACTGTGTTAGAAAATTTCAAGTATCCTTTCAGTTTAGTTTATTAAGTCGAAACAAAGAATATAGACTCAACCCGAACTAATTTCAAATCTAATTTTTAAGAACTTTTCCTTATCCTTTTTTATAAATTTGACAGAAAATTTTATATGTGACAGAAAATTTTATATATCCACAATATAGCACGAATATCAAACAATAAAAATATAGAAATTTGGAAATTTGGAAATTTGCCAGCCCTTGCAGTAGACTTCTCCAAATAAAGTAGCCAAAAACTTTAAAAGGGAAAATTTAAAACAGCATAAAAGTACCAAAAAAAAATGTACCAAAATATGTACCACTTATTTGCCTTCAACAACCCCTTTTCAATAATAACACACTTGCATATGGTTCCATCAGTTTAAATACTAAAAAAGGCTAAGAAAGATAGCCTAAAAGTCGGGACAGATCGATCCTAATTTTTTTTCTATCACATTTCCAAATTCCAAAAAAAAAAAAAAACGGAGTGTTAAGGTTGACGTACTTTCCTTGTTAGTCGGCCTGAGCTGTAAAGTTTTACCAAATTAGCGGCTCCTTGTAATAACAAATTTATAAAATACCTAGAATTTGAATTTTAAAATAATTTGAGAAAACAAAATCTGATTTCTTATTTGGTGTCCACTTTCTAGATATATCGAAAAATTTATATTAGAGCTGATCATCAAATGTATATATTTCGGACATGTGGATTTTAATGGTGTGCTTAATTTCGTAATTGTAATAGGTTTAAGAATCTATTTTATTTTTAAACTTTTTTCTTTTCTTTTTTGTTTTTAATTCTTTTAACAGAATTTCCGCAATTAAAAAATTTTGGTAAACAAAAAAACATATGATGGGTAAAAATAAACATACGATATTCTATAGCTCTCATGTTCTATTTGTGTACTAGCGAATGATTTCTATGGGAGTATGTTGGTTTAAAATTTTTTTTTATTAAAAATAAAAATCCTTTTTTATAAAATTAAAATGTAAACACCAAAACAAAAATGCGTGATTTGTTAGCGAAGGAGACACTGGAGATGAAAGAATCTCTACGGTACTTATAACACTAAAATAAATAGGAAAGTTTTTGCAGTCTCCGTCATATGTCGATATTTTGGATGCGTTCATTTCTCACAGTACCAATCGTTGTACGTGGCGTTCTTATTCTGGACCGACACTTATGCCGAATTTTTAGGATGTAGATTATCTTTAAGCTCTGTTTATCGCAGTTTGTAACTTAAATATTGAATATTTTAAATTTGTTTTAATTTATTTTATTTCAATGAAGAACAAAATTTTATGTAACAAAAAGTTGATACGACAAGTTTATGTTAATAAACATAGAAATGACAGACAACATTCGTTTTCGGTTTAACAAAACCAAGATTAACCCACATCGCAAAAACTCGGCCTTAGTGATGTATGTAAATATTTTCTTGAGTATACTCACACAGATCGCATATAAAACTAGTAAAAAGCTTAAAATTAAGAATGGTCCTAAAAATGTTTATGCTTGCACCGATTCTGACCAACTTGGTTTGCCCAAAGACAAAGAAGACTTATGTACTAAATTTAATCCAAATGTCATTATATTTGCGACTTTTAGTTTAATAACAAGCTTTATATGGTTACATGGCTTATATGGGTCGATTAGTACATATATTCGTCACCAACCGTAGTTTATATTTCGTCACCAACCGTAGTTTATTTAAAAAGTAATACTTAAAGTTTGTTTTTAAATAAAGAATCAATTAAATTATATATATTTTCAACTATTTGAATTAGTCATTAAAAAAAAATATAACAAAATACGGACTTCCAGTAGAAGTTAAAATTTTATGTTTTCTGTTTCTAGAAATACACTCACCAAAAAAAGTCTGTAATGTCAACTGAAAATTTTGCTGTTATTACGGGAAATTCTGCTAATTTGAGCCCAGCGGTATTTTTGCTAATCTTAGCAACACATGTCTGCTGACGTGTAGTACAATGAAATTAGTAGAAAAATTAGTAGCCGCTACTAAATTTTAGTAGACTTTTTGTGAAGTGGAATTTAAAATCTGTTTGCTAAAATCAGCAAAAAAATTACTAAATATTATTAATATTAGTAAAAAGCTTTGAATTTATTTATTTTATCGAGCATCAAAAATTTTGATTATATTTTTTAAATAACGAATTAATCATTCTGTTTTAATTTGGTAATTTCTGTTTTGAAAAATATTTTGGTCAGTTTTTTTTTACTTTTAAGGTTTAATTTTAATTGTTTTTAGGGCGGATTTTTAGAACTAAAAAACCTTTTTTGTGCTATTTTAAGTGGATGTCCTCTTTTTAGACATGAGTCGGTATCTTCACTTCCGATACCTTTTTAAATATATGTAACATTTTAAGGAAATTTAAGTTTGTAGGTGTAAGTTTTAATTAGAAATAATATTTCCTTCAATATCAACGTTTTTAAAATTAGTAAAATTTTTTGCTAATCTTAGCAAATCGGTTTTCAAAAATTTGTAAAATGATTTCTGAAATTAGCAACAAAAATTTGTAAATATTCTGTAAAAATTCTGTAATTTGTAAAATGTAATAGCAAAAAGATTTGCTAAATAATAATTTTTTACTAAAAATCTGTAGAGTGGGATTGAAAACCGTTTACAAATTTTTCTACTAACTTTTTTTTTTAAGTGTATGTAGATATTCAAATAGTTCCATTTGATTTTCTATTTTTTTTTTTATAAAAATAGTTTGTTTAAATATAAAATTGTTTCCATACAAATTACAAGAAATTTTTCACATATATTGTACATACAAACATTGAAGAGAAAAATAAGAACGTATGTGTGTGTTTTGTAATTACGTACAAATAAAAAACAAACTACAAAAATCGTTATTTTTTTTCTTATTGATGATTATTTCAAACGACTTTAGATTGTTTTTACTACTTTTGGCGATTACACTGTAAGTAAAAACGTATGTGTGTGTTTTGTAATTACGTACAAATAAAAAACAAACTACAAAAATCGTTATTTTTTTTCTTATTGATGATTATTTTAAACGACTTTAGATTGTTTTTACTACTTTTGGCGATTACACTGTAAGTAAAATTTCAAGTTATGAAATGACACACGAAAATCCCGAGACACGTAAACTTTATTTTGGGTCGAAGAATTCAGTGGCGAACCCCGTTTTGAAAAGTAACATCATTTTAACAAGATATTTGGATTTTAAGTTTGTATTGACTCAAAAAATTTTTGATTTTACTGAAAGGACTTCAAAAATTCTTTTGCAATGACTTTATTTATTTTTTAAAATTTTTGAGCTTTGGTTTGTTTTTTTTTTATAAATAAAAATATTATTTATTTTTCAATGTTTCGCTACTCTATTGTGGTAGCATCTTCAGGAAATAATAATTATAATAATAATAATAATAATAATAATAATAATAATAATAATAATAACAATAATAATAATAATAATAATAATAATAATAATAATAATAATAATAATAATAATAATAATAATAATAATAATAATAATAATAATAATAATAATAATAATAATAATAATAATAATAATAATAATAATAATAATAATAATAATAATAATAATAATAATACTCTATTGTGGTAGCATCTTCAGGAAATAATAATTATAATAATAATAATAATAATAATAATAATAATAATAATAATAATAATAATAATAATAATAATAATAATAATAATAATAATAATAATAATAATAATAATAATAATAATAATAATAATAATAATAATAATAATAATAATAATAATAATAATAATAATAATAATAATAATAATAATAATAATAATAATAATAATAATAATAATAATAATAATAATAATAATAATAATAATAATAATAATAATAATAATAATAATAATAATAATAATAATAATAATAATAATAATAATAATAATAATAATAATAATAATAATAATAATAATAATAATAATAATAATAATAATAATAATAATAATAATAATAATAATAATAATAATAATAATGAAAATAATAAAAATTCTAATAATAATAATAATAATAATGAAAATTCTAATAATTCTAATAATCATATATTAATTTTTAAAAATATTATTATAATAATAATTATTATTTCCTACAGAATGGAGTAGCGAAATATTAAAAAATAAATAATATTTTTATTTCTAAAAAAACAAGCTTAAAAATTTAAGAAGTTAAAAATTAAAAAGGTTAAATAAATGTTAAAAATAATGACTTCATTTATTGATCAACCAAACAAATCAAATTTTTGTTCGGAAAATAAAGCAGCATAAGAGTCATTAAAATATGTTACAATAATATTACGTATACGTAGTGGTGTACTTTAACTCGAATTAAACACATCCCAGAGTGTAGAATTAATATTGGGGTATTATTATTTTTTAAACTACAAGTAATTATAACTCCTTACCTTCTAGATTAATTTAAAAACAATAGTAATAGTGAATCAGTGAAAAAACAATAAATTAAGTCATTCAAAACAAAAGAAATTTCGTTAAAATATAATCAAAAAATTGTTTGAGTCAATACAAACTTAAAATCTAAATATCTTGTTAAAATTGCCTGACTCTTCAAAAACGGGATTCGCCACTGAATTCTACAACCCAAAATTAAGTTTACATATCCTATATATATATGTATATGTAAAATAAACAACATACAAATGGGCTGAATTTAATGAAAGAAATCAATAGTCCTCTTTTTGATTGTATTTTCGATTAATTTAATATGTATTTTAAATTGTTTTTAATGAAATAATACTGTGAGTGTATACTATCCGGTGGACCTCAGACCGATATTTTTTGTATTTACACTCACCAACACAAACTTATTACGCTCTGATCACATAGTGGTGTAGGATATATATAGCAGAAGTACTGCAGTAGGTATCTTCTCAAAGGGGTTTGCTATTTAGAGGACGGAAAAATATACCTATGACTTTTAAATTTTACGACAGATTTTTTAGCAAACAATTCTATTTTTCAACGTTTTTCTAATGTGTATCCCCTCCAAATAATAGGATTTCCGAGGATCCTCAAATTAGGCATTTCATTGATCAATGATTTCTTCGATGATTTAATTCGCTAGATTAGGAAATATAAAAAAGTCACTGGGGGCTAAATCCGCTGAATTAGGCAGTACTTTTAATTATCTGCGAGGGATGTTCACCGACATTTTCTTATAATTATTAACATTTTCAGAAGTTTTTAAAAAAGAAACTGTGGAATATTAAGTTCTAATGATTCTAAATTGTTTTTAAATAATCTTTTTTTTTTTTCTCTCTATAGATTCACCATTATGGCTTATTGTTGGGCCCTTCTACCAGCTGAACGTCCATCGTTTGTACAATTACATGCCTGCCTCTCTGAATTTTATGCTCAAATTACACGTTATGTGTAGTGTGCTAGAAATTCTCATATATACTCCTCATAATCCTCCTCCAATGGATAATAAACTTTCCATTCTCGCGTTTTTAAAGTTAAGTAACATTCTCCTATTAATATAGAAATTATTGTTGTTATTTAATATGTTTTTATTGAAGAAGAAGGAAAAACAAAACCAAAACTATTTTAAGTTTTCCCGTAACACAGTTGTTAAATAATAGAAAATATCTACTAGGTTTTATATATATAATAGACTAGGGTTGCCACGTCCATATTATTGCATTAAGTATCACAAACAATTTTGAAAATATCATATTTTCTTTCGCTTTTCATGTTAGAAGATTTTAAGGATCCATTTATGCAATTTCAAGCAAGGAATATCGATATGATGGTGAAAACAGAGAATTTTGCTCATTGGCTGGACCGCTGAGATAAAAATGAGCCTCGTAGCTCATGATCAATTTTGATGGGAAATCATTCACTTGGTCGTTGAATTTAAAAATCCTATAGCTTAGGCGTACAAGGATTTATTGTTATTCACTATAAATTTCCCACATATCTTACCCACGAGTATCAAAGCCAGACTGACATAAGATGATATTTGCGAAAATGGCAGCACTTTACCATAGGTTGAAGCTTATTGTCCCACTTTCTAGTTGCAAAATACTGTTCCTTTCGTAATATACTGCAGAAAATACTTTAGAAAATAAAGAGAATGCATTCCTTTGCATTACTGAAAAAATATTTAAAATATCACTGCAAAAGGGAAATTGAATTTCCCCCCTCCATTTTAAAAAGCTACTACTGAGAGTTTTCATTATTTTTTTTTTTTTTTTAGTATAAGCACCAAATTAACCAATTTTTGGTTCCCCTAACAATGTTTACAAGTAGTGTATTTAATATTTTTCAGAATATTTTAGCTTTTAAGTTGCTTATTTAAAAACAAGCGATTTTCTGATTTTTGCAATGTGGCAACCCTATCATAGACGTAGTCATGAAAACTGATATATTACTCGCAAACTTTATTGAATTTCTTTAATATACAAATTGATAATAATTCGGTAAACTTACTACCTTGACACTGTTTACGATTAGTAAATGAGTTTTAGTCAGAACCCCTAGAAAAAAACACTGTGTTACTTAAATACAAATCATGTTAAATTAATCATTATTTTGTAAATATTATTACAATTTAAATCATTCATTAAGTCATTAATATAAAACAACAAAAAAAAAATAACTACATAGTGTGGTAATTAAACATTAACTTCCTGTAAATGGCATTTATTTATAGCATAATTTTAATAACATTTAAAATAATTCAACAACAAATAAACATAATTAAAAACTACGTATATATATAATGAATATATGTAGTATTTTATATAGAAAATACCAGACATAGATACGAGTAAATTACAATAAAATACAATAATTTGTAAAGTGATCAATTTAATTTTTAAGTGTATAAATTTACATAGTCTAGATTTTGTTTTATTTTTTTTATTTTTATGTATACACAAATTATGTAATAAATTATGTAGTTTTATTATTAATTTTGTTTTATTGAAAATCATCCACAATAGTGATAATTATTAAGTAAATTATGTACTGTGTATGTTTATGTCTATGCATTGTTTTTGTGCATTCATGTTTTATATGACAAAAAAAATTATGAAAAATTTATTAACACCAATAATTTTTTTTAATAATTATGGAATATTGTAGTTATAATTAAAAAACAAAACAAAAAAATTCTTTTTATTTTATATCCATATAAATTACAAACTTAAACACACACATTAACACTTCTCGTACATACATAAAAAAATTAAATTTTCACATTATTTTATGTGAAGTAAATAAATGATAATTATAAATTGAACATGAAAATATGACAATGTTGTTTTAATTTTGTTCACTGTGGCTTCTTTAATGTAAAATATATTGGGTATCACTCACGCATGAATTCAATATGAAGTAAGTATATTTAAAATAATGTGGTTTAAATATGAATGATTACATTTGAGTAGGTAAATTCTTTTTTTGCTGGTAGTCTTTTATATACACATACAGTAAGACCTCCCAATAATAAACAAAGACCTTTAATTATTTGGCCATAATCTATGTATCATCAATAGGAAAAATGTCTTTGGGTTATTTGATATATCATCAATATTTTCATCATAACAATTCTAAAATAATAAGTGCTGCTTATATAATATTAACAATTAATTAACAATCCATACTTATCATTAAAATTTTCCACAGATTTTTACACTACCTTAAAGCCCTTTCAATTCCCTTTCATTTTAGCATAATATTGAGTGAAAACAAAAATTTCGATTTTTTTTACAACAAAGGATGATGGATTTTTTCCCAAAAATTATAAAAATATTATTTCACTCAATATTGTACTCAAATGAAAGAAAATTTTAATGGCTATTCAGCAGTGCGTAAATCTCTAAGAAATTTTGAGATTTAGTATGGATTTTGCATTGAAATGCATTAAAATTTCCATAATCGATCCTCCATAATCATCATTTTCTCAGGAACTAAGAGGAATTTCGCAGCGAAAAGTAGTTTTATTTGATGCCCTTAGTATTACCTTTCGTTTGAGTATAATATTGAGTGAAACAAAAATTTTCCATTTTTTGGCAAAAACGACAGTGTATACATTATCCTTTTTTGCAAAAAATCGAAAAAATTTTTTTCACTCAATATTATACATTATTATACTCAAATGAAAGGGAATTCCAAGAGCTATTTAGCAGTATATAAATCTCTGGGAAATTTTGAGATTTAGTATGGATTTTGCATTGAAATGCATTAAAATTTCCATAATCGATCCTCCATAATCATCATTTTCTCAGGAACTAAGAGGAATTTCGCAGCGAAAAGTAGTTTTATTTGATGCCCTTAGTATTTCCTTTCGTTTGAGTATAATATTGAGTGAAACAAAAATTTTCCATTTTTTGGCAAAAAAGACAGTGTATACATCATCCTTTTTTGCAAAAAATCGAAAAAAATTTTTTCACTCAATATTATACATTATTATACTCAAATGAAAGGGAATTCCAAGAGCTATTTAGCAATACATAAATCTCTGGGAAATTTTGAGATTTAGTATGGATTTTGCATTGAAATTCATTAAAATTTCCATAATCGATCCTCCATAATCATCATTTTCTCAGGAACTAAGAGGAATTTCGCAGCGAAAAGTAGTTTTATTTGATGCCCTTAGTATTTCCTTTCGTTTGAGTATAATATTGAGTGAAACAAAAATTTTCCATTTTTTGGCAAAAAAGACAGTGTATACATCATCCTTTTTTGCAAAAAATCGAAAAAAATTTTTTCACTCCATATTATACATTATTATACTCAAATGAAAGGGAATTCAAAGAACTATTTAGCAATACATAAATCTCTGGGAAATTTTGAGATTTAGTATGGATTTTGCATTGAAATTCATTAAAATATCCATAATCGATCCTCCATAATCATCATTTTCTCAGGAACTAAGAGGAATTTCGCAGCGAAAAGTAGTTTTATTTGATGCCCTTAGTATTACCTTTCGTTTGAGTATAATATTGAGTGAAACGAAAATTTTCCATTTTTTGGCAAAAAAGACAGTGTATACATTATCCTTTTTTGCAAAAAATCGAAAAAATTTTTTTCACTCAATATTATACATTATTATACTCAGATGAAAGGGAATTCAAAGAGCTATTTAGCAATACATAAATCTCTGGGAAATTTTGAGATTTAGTATGGATTTTGCTTTGAAATGCATTAAAATTTCCACAATCGATCCTCCATAATCATCATTTTCTCAGGAACTAAGAGGAATTTCGCAGCGAAAAGTAGTTTTATTTGATGCCCTTAGTATTTCCTTTCGTTTGAGTATAATATTGAGTGAAACAAAAATTTTCCATTTTTTGGCAAAAAAGACAGTGTATACATCATCCTTTTTTGCAAAAAATCGAAAAAAATTTTTTTACTCAATATTATATATTATTATACTCAAATGAAAGGGAATTTATAGAGCTATTTAGCAGTACATAAATCTCTGGGAAATTTTGAGATTTAGTATGGATTTTGCTTTGAAATGCATTAAAATTTCCATAATCGATCCTCCATAATCATCATTTTCTCAGGAACTAAGAGGAATTTCGCAGCGAAAAGTAGTTTTATTTGATGCCCTTAGTATTACCTTTCGTTTGAGTATAATATTGAGTGAAACAAAAATTTTCCATTTTTTGGCAAAAAAGACAGTGTATACATCATCCTTTTTTGCAAAAAATCGAAAAAAATTTTTTCACTCAATATTATACATTATTATACTCAAATGAAAGGGAATTTAAAGAGCTATTTAGCAGTACATAAATGTCTGGGAAATTTTGAGATTTAGTATGGATTTTGCATTAAAATGCATTAAAATTTCCATAATCGATCCTCCATAATCATCATTTTCTCAGGAACTAAGAGGAATTTCGCAGCGAAAAGTAGTTTTATTTGATGCCCTTAGTATTTCCTTTCGTTTGAGTATAATATTGAGTGAAACGAAAATTTTCCATTTTTTGGCAAAAACGACAGTGTATACATCATCCTTTTTTGCAAAAAATCGAAAAAAAATTTGTTCACTCTATATTATACATTATTATACTCAAATGAAAGGGAATTTAAAGAGCTATTTAGCAGTACATAAATGTCTGGGAAATTTTGAGATTTAGTATGGATTTTGCATTGAAATGCATTAAAATTTCCATAATCGATCCTCCATAATCATCATTTTCTCAGGAACTAAGAGGAATTTCGCAGCGAAAAGTAGTTTTATTTGATGCCCTTAGTATTTCCTTTCGTTTGAGTATAATATTGAGTGAAACAAAAATTTTCCATTTTTTGGCAAAAAAGACAGTGTATACATCATCCTTTTTTGCAAAAAATCGAAAAAAAATTTTTCACTCAATATTATACATTATTATACTCAAATGAAAGGGAATTTAAAGAGCTATTTAGCAGTACATAAATGTCTGGGAAATTTTGAGATTTAGTATGGATTTTGCATTGAAATGCATTAAAATTTCCATAATCGATCCTCCATAATCATCATTTTCTCAGGAACTAAGGGGAATTTCGCAGCGAAAAGTAGTTTTATTTGATGCCCTTAGTATTTCCTTTCGTTTGAGTATAATATTGAGTGAAACAAAAATTGTACATTTTTTGGCAAAAAAGACAGTGTATACATCATCCTTTTTTGCAAAAAATCGAAAAAAATTTTTTCACTCAATATTATACATTATTATACTCAAATGAAAGGGAATTTAAAGAGCTATTTAGCAGTACATAAATGTCTGGGAAATTTTGAGATTTAGTATGGATTTTGCATTGAAATGCATTAAAATTTCCATAATCGATCCTCCATAATCATCATTTTCTCAGGAACTAAGAGGAATTTCGCAGCGAAAAGTAGTTTTATTTGATGCCCTTAGTATTTCCTTTCGTTTGAGTATAATATTGAGTGAAACGAAAATTTTCCATTTTTTGGCAAAAACGACAGTGTATACATCATCCTTTTTTGCAAAAAATCGAAAAAAAATTTTTTACTCAATATTATATATTATTATACTCAAATGAAAGGGAATTTAAAGAGCTATTTAGCAGTACATAAATCTCTGGGAAATTTTGAGATTTAGTATGGATTTTGCTTTGAAATGCATTAAAATTTCCATAATCGATCCTCCATAATCATCATTTTCTCAGGAACTAAGAGGAATTTCGCAGCGAAAAGTAGTTTTATTTGATGCCCTTAGTATTTCCTTTCGTTTGAGTATAAT
>CATIYI010000044.1:62500-66105 GCA_949748255.1 Eustalomyia histrio
AACAAAAATTTTCCATTTTTTGGCAAAAAAGACAGTGTATACATCATCCTTTTTTGCAAAAAATCGAAAAAAATTTTTTCACTCAATATTATATATTATTGTACTCAAATGAAAGGGAATTTAAAGAGCTATTTAGCAGTACATAAATCTCTGGGAAATTTTGAGATTTAGTATGGATTTTGCTTTGAAATGCATTAAAATTTCCATAATCGATCCTCCATAATCATCATTTTCTCAGGAACTAAGAGGAATTTCGCAGCGAAAAGTAGTTTTATTTGATGCCCTTAGTATTTCCTTTCGTTTGAGTATAATATTGAGTGAAACAAAAATTTTCCATTTTTTGGCAAAAAAGACAGTGTATACATCATCCTTTTTTGCAAAAAATCGAAAAAAATTTTTTCACTCAATATTATACATTATTATACTCAAATGAAAGGGAATTTAAAAAACTATTTAGCAGTACATAAATGTCTGGGAAATTTTGAGATTTAGTATGGATTTTGCATTAAAATGCATTAAAATTTCCATAGTCGATCCTCCATAATCATCATTTTCTCAGGAACTAAGTGGAATGTCGAAGCGAAAAGTAGTTTTATTTGATGCCCTTAGTATTTCCTTTCGTTTGAGTATAATATTGAGTGAAACAAAAATTGTACATTTTTTGGCCAAAACGACAGTGTATATCATCCTTGTTTGCAAAAAATCGAAAAAATTTTTTCACTCAATATTATACATTATTATACTCAAATGAAAGAGCTATTTAGCAGTACATAAATGTCTGGGAAATTTTGAGATTTAGTATGGATTTTGCATTGAAATTCATTAAAATTTCCATAATCGATCCTCCATAATCATCATTTTCTCAGGAACTAAGAGGAATTTCGCAGCGAAAAGTAGTTTTATTTGATGCCCCTAGTATTACCTTTCGTTTGAGTATAATATTGAGTGAAACAAAAATTTTCCATTTTTTGGCAAAAAATACAGTGTATACATCATCCTTTTTTGCAAAAAATCGAAAAAAATTTTTTCACTCAATATTATACATTTTTATTCTCAAATGAAAGGGAATTCAAAGAGCTATTTAGCAATACATAAATCTCTGGGAAATTTTGAGATTTAGTATGGATTTTGCATTGAAATGCATTAAAATTTCCATAATCGATCCTCCATAATCATCATTTTCTCAGGAACTAAGAGGAATTTCGCAGCGAAAAGTAGTTCTCCATAATCATCATTTTCTCAGGAACTAAGAGGAATTTCGCAGCGAAAAGTAGTTTTATTTGATGCCCTTAGTATTTCCTTTCGTTTGAGTATAATATTGAGTGAAACAAAAATTTTCCATTTTTTGGCAAAAAAGACAGTGTATACATCATCCTTTTTTGCAAAAAATCGAAAAAACTTTTTTACTCAATATTATATATTATTATACTCAAATGAAAGGGAATTTAAAGAGCTATTTAGCAGTACATAAATCTCTGGGAAATTTCGAGATTTAGTATGGATTTTGCTTTGAAATGCATTAAAATTTCCATAATCGATCCTCCATAATCATCATTTTCTCAGGAGCTAAGAGGAATTTCGCAGCGAAAAGTAGTTTTATTTGATGCCCTTAGTATTACCTTTTGTTTGAGTATAATATTGAGTGAAACAAAAATTTTCCATTTTTGGCAAAAAAGACAGTGTATACATCATCCTTTTTTGCAAAAAATCGAAAAAATTTTTTTCACTCCATATTATACATTATTATACTCAAATGAAAAGGAATTCAAAGAACTATTTAGCAATACATAAATCTCTGGGAAATTTTGAGATTTAGTATGGATTTTGCATTGAAATTCATTAAAATATCCATAATCGATCCTCCATAATCATCATTTTCTCAGGAACTAAGAGGAATTTCGCAGCGAAAAGTAGTTTTATTTGATGCCCTTAGTATTACCTTTCGTTTGAGTATAATATTGAGTGAAACAAAAATTTTCCATTTTTTAGCAAAAAATCGAAAAAAATTTTTTCACTCAATATTATACATTATTATACTCAAATGAAAGGGAATTCAAAGAGCTATTTAGCAATACATAAATCTCTGGAAAATTTTGAGATTTAGTATGGATTTTGCTTTGAAATGCATTAAAATTTCCATAATCGATCCTCCATAATCATCATTTTCTCAGGAACTAAGAGGAATTTCGCAGCGAAAAGTAGTTTTATTTGATGCCCTTAGTATTACCTTTCGTTTGAGTATAATATTGAGTGAAACAAAAATTTTCCATTTTTTGGCAAAAAAGACAGTGTATACATCATCCTTTTTCAAAAAATCGAAAAAAATTTTTTTACTCAATATTATATATTATTATACTCAAATGAAAGGGAATTTAAAGAACTATTTAGCAGTACATAAATCTCTGGGAAATTTGAGATTTAGTATGGATTTTGCTTTGAAATGCATTAAAATTTCCATAATCGAACCTCCATAATCATCATTTTCTCAGGAACTAAGAGGAATTTCGCAGCGAAAAGTAGTTTTATTTGATGCCCTTAGTATTACCTTTCGTTTGAGTATAATATTGAGTGAAACAAAAATTTTCCATTTTTTGGCAAAAAAGACAGTGTATACATCATCCTTTTTTGCAAAAAATCTAAAAAAATTTTTTCACTCAATATTATACATTATTATACTCAAATGAAAGGGAATTCAAAGAGCTATTTAGCAATACATAAACCTCTGGGAAATTTTGAGATTTAGTATGGATTTTGCATTGAAATTCATTAAAATTTCCATAATCGATCCTCCATAATCATCATTTTCTCAGGAACTAAGAGGAATTTCGCAGCGAAAAGTAGTTTTATTTGATGCCCTTAGTATTACCTTTCGTTTGAGTATAATATTGAGTGAAACAAAAATTTTCCATTTTTTGGCAAAAAAGACATCATCCTTTTTTGCAAAAA
The DNA here is from genome assembly GCA_949748255.1 of Eustalomyia histrio. NCBI lineage: Eukaryota > Metazoa > Arthropoda > Insecta > Diptera > Anthomyiidae > Eustalomyia > Eustalomyia histrio. Next base: position 65,447 of record CATIYI010000044.1, read on the forward strand.
ATCGAAAAAAATTTTTTTACTCAATATTATATATTATTATACTCAAATGAAAGGGAATTTAAAGAGCTATTTAGCAGTACATAAATCTCTGGAAATTTTGAGATTTAGTATGGATTTTGCTTTGAAATGCATTAAAATTTCCATAATCGATCCTCCATAATCATCATTTTCTCAGGAACTAAGAGGAATTTCGCAGCGAAAAGTAGTTTTATTTGATGCCCTTAGTATTACCTTTCGTTTGAGTATAATATTGAGTGAAACAAAAATTTTCCATTTTTGGCAAAAACGACAGTGTATACATTATCCTTTTTTGCAAAAAATCTAAAAAATTTTTTTCACTCAATATTATACATTATTATACTCAAATGAAAGGGAATTTAAAGAGCTATTTAGCAGTACATAAATCTCTGGGAAATTTTGAGATTAGTATGGATTTTGCTTTGAAATGCATTAAAATTTCCATAATCGATCCTCCATAATCATCATTTTCTCAGGAACTAAGAGGAATTTCGCAGCGAAAAGTAGTTTTATTTGATGCCCTTAGTATTACCTTTCGTTTGAGTATAATATTGAGTGAAACGAAAATTTTCCATTTTTTGGCAAAAAAGACAGTGTATACATTATCCTTTTTTTGCAAAAAATCGAAAAAATTTTTTTCA
>CATIYI010000045.1:0-52000 GCA_949748255.1 Eustalomyia histrio
TGTGTTCAGTGGAAAAAAAAAAAAAGAAAAAGTGAAATGGCTCGTACTAAGCAAACTGCCCGTAAATCGACTGGTGGCAAAGCACCACGTAAACAATTGGCTACCAAAGCAGCTCGTAAAAGTGCTCCAGCTACCGGTGGTGTTAAAAAACCTCATCGTTATCGCCCTGGTACAGTTGCTTTACGTGAAATCCGTCGTTATCAAAAGAGTACTGAATTGTTGATCCGCAAATTGCCTTTCCAACGTTTGGTTCGTGAAATTGCTCAAGATTTCAAGACTGATTTGCGTTTCCAGAGCTCTGCTGTTATGGCCCTTCAAGAAGCTAGTGAAGCATACTTGGTTGGTTTGTTCGAAGATACCAATTTGTGCGCCATTCATGCCAAGCGTGTGACAATTATGCCCAAAGATATTCAACTGGCTAGACGCATTCGTGGAGAACGTGCTTAAATTAATATTTCTTAATAATAACTGCATTTTTCAAACAATCGGTCCTTATCAGGACCACAAAATATTTATGAAAAAGAGAATAATTTTTTTTACACAAACTTGTTTTTTTTTTAATATTTTCATTTTATGAAAATAAAAATAATTTTTACCATCAAAAATAATAAAGGTTGGCGCCAAAATTTTTCGGCCATTTTTTTATTGTTTTATTCATTTTTTAAATTTCTTAATAAAAATACCACAATACTGATAAAGTTTGGCGCCAAATTATTTATGAAAAAGAGAACATTTTGTTTGAACGCAAACTACCATTTTAATAGTTATAGTTATTAAAATAAAACTAGATTATTTGAATTTAATGAATGCATTTTTAGACTGCTTTCTATGAAAATAAATTTTGGCGCCAAAATGTTATACAAATTTTTTTTGATTGTTTTATTTTGTAATCTAGGTTCTTAAATACAAATTTCACAATATTATTTTATTTTCACAACTAATAAGGTTTGGCGTCAAATTATTTTCCATTTAATTTTTAACAATCGCTAATTCATTGTTTTTTGTCCCGTGTTTATGAAATCTAAACAAATCATCAAAAACAAGTCCAGCTTTTATTTGGGAAAAGTTTATTTTTAACGTTTTTAACAAATTTATGAATAGTTAAAAAACCAATATGTATTATTATTATTATTATTATTATTTTTAATGATTTTCCTTCCTTAATTTTAATTTTTTTTTTTTTTAATAAAAATTAATTTTTTTCTTTATGAAAGTTTTTATATAAAAATTTCAATTGTTTTCAATAAAATTTTGTAATTTTTTCTTTTTGCCTTAGGAAAATTTTGCATTCTTTGCTTAACACAATTTTTTATTATATGACTAAGAATATATGTATTTAAAAAAAATATTATTTAGAATTAAGATTTGGTTTTATATGACTAAAAGAAATAATACTTTTAGATATTTTGATGTATTATTAAATTCTTTCTACATTTGTATATATATTTCTTTAAGCAAATTTCACCCTTTTTAAATCAATATACATACAAATTCCATATAATTTCATCAATATTTATAAAAAATTATAATAATAACAATTTTATTTTAATAAATTGCTTTGGAAATAGTTTGATATAATATTTAAATAATTTTATAAAATATTTACATCTTGCCATCGCATTTATTATGATATATATTTTTTTTTAATTCGACATTCTTCATATTCTCCTAAATTTACCATATACTACATGTACATGGGATATACAAACATATTTTTCAACGGTTTTCATTCAAAATTTTCGATTTTAATAATAATCTTAATATTTTTTTGTTAAAACAGTAGAATTTTTCAAAATTTATAATCAATTTTATTAATAAATCAATCTAAATGTATTTTTTAAAAAGAAAAATTATATAAAATAATTGCTTGGAAATTTTGCCAATATGAAGAAATTTCACTATCAAAGACTTAATTTGGAAATAATTTTATAAAATCACAAAAACAATTTTTTAACAAAATTTTTTATTTACCACGTAGAAAATATAAACAATTTCAATATTTCATTAAATTTGTTTAAAAATAACTAAGAATTATAATAAAATTTAGCAATTTTGTTGAAATTTATAAGAATTTTTTTTACATTCTTCCAACTAAAATGACAATATAAGTTTTAAAAATAATTCAAATTAATAAATTTTTAATAAAATAGAAACTATAACATCCAAACTATGATTTTGTAAAGAAATTTTGAAAATTTTTTAATAAATCTTGTAAAAATTATTAAAAATACTAAAAAACTTTTATTAAATTTTACACACGCTGTTAGTAAAAATCTAAAAAATGCTCAAGTCGACTACTATTAACTTCTCATAAAGTTGAGGTACCCGCTCAAATTTTACTTTACGAAACAAAAACAGTGTTTTACTACCACAAGTGTGTGTTCAAAAGTTGTTTAATTAAAGCAAAAGAAAAAAAAAAAATAATAATTATTATAATGTCTGATTCTGCCGTTGTTGAAACTACCGCATCTCCAGTTGCTGCTCCAGCTGCCGAGAAAAAAGCAAAGAAAGCTGCTTCCTCCACCAAGGCAAAGAAACCATCGACCACTCCATCTCATCCAACTACTCAAGTAATGGTCGATGCTGCTATTAAAACCTTAAAGGAACGTGGTGGTTCATCCATCCAAGCCATTAAGAAATATCTTACCAGCACTTACAAGGTAGATGCTCAAAAATTGGCTCCTTTTATCAAGAAATATTTGGTTAGTGCTGTTGCCAGTGGAAAATTGATCCAAACAAAAGGTAAGGGTGCTTCTGGTTCATTCAAACTTTCAGCTGCTGCCTCAAAAGATCCCAAGCCAACAAAAGCAGCTGTAGAAAAGAAGAAGAAGGCTGCTGGTGAGAAAAAGAAGAAGGCAGCTGCCGCCACCAAAAAGGCTGCTACTACAGCAGTAAAGAAAGCAACTGCTGCTAAAAAGACTGCCGAAAAGAAGAAGACCGAAAAGGTAAAAGCTAAAACCGCCAAAAAGACTGGCACAGTTAAAGCAAAACCCGCCGCCAAAAAAGCACCAGCAACTAAACCAAAAGCACCAAAGGCTAAAACAGTAGCAGCAGCAAAACCCGTCGCTAAAAAAGCAGCTCCATCAAAGAAACCAGCTGCCAAAAAAGCCGCCGGTAAAAAGTAAATATTCTTTTTTTGAAAAAAGTATGTATTTTTGGAAAAAAGATTTCATATCTAAACAGTCCTTTTCAGGACTACAAAATATTTACAAAAAAGAGATTAAATTGCAAATTCAAATATGTATTTTCTTTCTACCTAAAAAAAAAAAAAAAAAATACAAATTTACAGTATTTTCGGAGAAAAGCATTTAATGTCCAGACAAATCGAAAATTCATAATGATTTTACCTAAAATTGGCGTCGGAAAAATAAAACAATTGTTATTTTCTTAAATTGTGAACACACAAATACAAAAAATTCAAAATAACTAAATTTTCTTTTACCTCAAACAGATTTACATATATTTGAAAGAAAATTTGTAAACAATTTTGTGTAGAAAATCATAGCCAAGAAAGTCGATAAATAGTTACATTTGTTAAAAAAAAGCTTAATATTTTAACAAAAAAAATTAAGTAGTGTTTTTAGGAAATCAAAAGAAATTTTGTACAGAAAAAATAAACAAAATTTTTTTTTGTTTGTAAAAATCTAAAAAGTTCATGTTTTTTCTAAAAAAAAATATATATATATAATATTTCTATCAATAATGATTCTTTTAGAAAATCGGCTAACTTAATTTTAATCGGAATTGATATTTTCTTGTAATAATCTGTTTAAATTTAAAATCTTGCGGTTTAATTTGCCTTTAGCGGGAAAGATCGTCGATTAGCCGAAAATCTAGCATTTTTTATTAGACAAAATTTAATTTTTAGAATCCATAAATGTTTTAATTTTTAGAATCCATAAATGTTATAAAATTTACAAATTGGTATTATTTATTTAAAAAAAAAAAACTTAAATTTATGCAAAAAATATATATAAATAAAACCGGTTAACCGACGCAAAAATTTAGTACAATTTTTAAAATTGCACATCTGTATTTACATTAACAATTTAAATCAAATTGATATTTTCATTAAAAAATAACAATAACTTTTTATTTAATCATTATCTTTGATTTATACATTAACAATAAAAAATTTAATCCCTTTTTCAATTCAATTTGTGGCCCTGAAAAGGGCCTTTTGAGGAAAGAAAAAATATATAATTTTTTCTATAGCAATCGATTTACTTCGAGCTGGTATATTTGGTGACAGCTTTAGTACCTTCACTGACAGCATGCTTGGCCAATTCACCGGGCAACAATAGACGAACAGCAGTTTGAATTTCCCGACTGGTGATGGTTGAACGTTTGTTGTATTGGGCCAAACGAGATGCTTCAGCGGCAATACGTTCAAAAATATCATTAACAAAACTGTTCATGATACTCATGGCCTTTGAAGAAATACCAGTATCGGGATGAACTTGTTTCAATACTTTGTAAATGTAGATGGCATAACTTTCCTTGCGCTTCTTTCTACGGCTAGTCTTGTCACTCTTGGTAATATTTTTTTGGGCTTTACCGGCCTTTTTTGCTGCTTTACCGCTGGTTTTAGGAGGCATTCTAGATATGTATTTACTTTTATTTTCACAAACACTTTTATCACTGTTCACAATTTTGGCTTCACCACCAAAAATATGACTCTTAAGTACAATTTGTTGAACGAAAAATTCAACTTTGTCGCTACTCGGCTAACACGAACAAATAACCACCTCTTGTGTGTGAAGATTTTAATGAAAAAAGTATAAATAGCAACTGTTTGAATACGAAATGATATCATTTTTGTGTATTCAGTGCTAAGTGAAGTGTTTAGTTAAATAAAAAACAAAAATTAAATATGTCTGGTCGTGGTAAAGGTGGCAAAGTTAAGGGAAAGGCAAAGTCCCGTTCAAACCGTGCTGGTTTACAATTTCCTGTTGGTCGTATTCATCGTTTGTTGCGTAAAGGCAATTACGCTGAACGTGTTGGTGCCGGTGCTCCAGTTTATTTAGCTGCCGTTATGGAATACTTGGCTGCTGAAGTTTTGGAATTGGCTGGTAATGCTGCTCGTGACAACAAAAAGACCAGAATTATTCCTCGTCATTTGCAGTTAGCAATCCGTAACGATGAGGAATTGAACAAATTGTTGTCTGGTGTTACCATTGCTCAAGGTGGTGTTTTGCCAAACATTCAAGCTGTTCTTTTACCCAAGAAAACCGAAAAGAAGGCTTAAATATTCAATTCAAAATACATATTTAAAAACCAACAACCCAACCCGTCCTTTTCAGGACGACAAATTATTTTTTGAAAAAGAGAACAAATTTTTTAAAACAATTTATTCCAATAAAAAACGTTTATTTTACAGATTTTTTGTTATAATAAAAGATTATAATGTAAAATATTTATTTTACATTATAATATCAATTTCATCGGTATAGTATTTTTAAAAATTTTTTACAAAGAATGTTTACTTATTAGTATGTTCGTTCGATTACTTTTCTCAGTCAAATACAGTAAGAATTATTCGGTAACAAACTTACAATAAATTAATTTTCTAAAAAAAAGTACGCGCACGAAAATTTACAAGCTGTTTGTAAATGGTGGATGTGGAAATAGATTTTATATTTTTTTATCTTTTCCATAATTAATTTTACAATATTTGTTGCTTTGCATACAACAACGTAGTTGTAAAATATTTTAATTTGTGTTTACAAAAATTAATCATATATTTTTCTAATTGCTATTTCTTGCTAACAAAAATTTGCAAACTCCCAACATCAAACTGTCACTTAATTTTCTCTTTTTTACTGAGTATTTGTGTAAACGAACGCCATCCAATAAAAACGAACGAATGAGAAAAGTAGCGAAAACATACAATTTAAAGTTTATAATTTTATAAAAGAAACAAACATTTAATTTTAATACATTTTTATATATTTATAAGTAATAAATAATTTTTATATATTTCTAAGTAATATATTTAATTATACCTTAAAAAAAATTCTATAATAAAAAATAATTATTTTAGTCAATAAGATATCAAATTATTTTTATAGTAACAATTTTTTTTTTTTTTGCTAATTTTATTTTTATAAAAGGAAACAAATTCCTTATCAACTAAAAAATAATCATTAAATTGTACACAAAATTTAAAGAAAATACTCGCGGAGCCAAGCAGTATTTCCTATTGAATTATTTGGCACATATAATTTTTGTGCTAATGAATTTAAAAGTAGAAAATCAAATTTAATAAAAATTATCATTTTGCAAAATTTAAATACAATACATAATTGTTTTGGACAAATAATAAATCTCTTTTTAAATAATTTTTGTGGTCCTGAAAAGGACCGATTGTTTTCAAAGAAATATTTGCTGATTTTTAGTGATTTAACCTCCGAAACCATACAAAGTACGACCTTGTCTCTTCAAAGCATAAACAACATCCATAGCGGTGACGGTTTTCCTCTTGGCGTGTTCAGTATAGGTGACAGCATCACGAATGACGTTTTCTAGGAAGACTTTCAAAACACCACGAGTTTCTTCATAGATTAAACCAGAAATACGTTTTACACCACCACGACGAGCCAAACGTCTAATAGCTGGCTTGGTAATACCTTGGATATTATCACGCAAGACTTTACGATGACGTTTAGCGCCACCTTTTCCCAAACCTTTACCACCTTTGCCACGACCAGTCATTTTTTTTTTATTTAATCTTTATTTTTCACTTAACACTTCACGAATGATGCACAATAACTAATGATTTCCAAATGCTTACGCTCATATTTATACAAAATTTGTGTTAAATTAGAGAGAGCAAGAAATATACATTTGGTCTCTTCATTTAGTGTGCATATGTACAGCCACCAAAAAACACACACATTATTCATTCAATTTTTCTATATAAAGCAAGCTTATTGGGATGTTGATGGTTATTCTTGTGTTAATAGTGTTTGTGTTCAGTGGAAAAAAAAAAAGAAAAAGTGAAATGGCTCGTACTAAGCAAACTGCCCGTAAATCGACTGGTGGCAAAGCACCACGTAAACAATTGGCTACCAAAGCAGCTCGTAAAAGTGCTCCAGCTACCGGTGGTGTTAAAAAACCTCATCGTTATCGCCCTGGTACAGTTGCTTTACGTGAAATCCGTCGTTATCAAAAGAGTACTGAATTGTTGATCCGCAAATTGCCTTTCCAACGTTTGGTTCGTGAAATTGCTCAAGATTTCAAGACTGATTTGCGTTTCCAGAGCTCTGCTGTTATGGCCCTTCAAGAAGCTAGTGAAGCATACTTGGTTGGTTTGTTCGAAGATACCAATTTGTGCGCCATTCATGCCAAGCGTGTGACAATTATGCCCAAAGATATTCAACTGGCTAGACGCATTCGTGGAGAACGTGCTTAAATTAATATTTCTTAATAATAACTGCATTTTTCAAACAATCGGTCCTTATCAGGACCACAAAATATTTATGAAAAAGAGAATAATTTTTTTTACACAAACTTGTTTTTTTTTTAATATTTTCATTTTATGAAAATAAAAATAATTTTTACCATCAAAAATAATAAAGGTTGGCGCCAAAATTTTTCGGCCATTTTTTTATTGTTTTATTCATTTTTTAAATTTCTTAATAAAAATACCACAATACTGATAAAGTTTGGCGCCAAATTATTTATGAAAAAGAGAACATTTTGTTTGAACGCAAACTACCATTTTAATAGTTATAGTTATTAAAATAAAACTAGATTATTTGAATTTAATGAATGCATTTTTAGACTGCTTTCTATGAAAATAAATTTTGGCGCCAAAATGTTATACAAATTTTTTTTTGATTGTTTTATTTTGTAATCTAGGTTCTTAAATACAAATTTCACAATATTATTTTATTTTCACAACTAATAAGGTTTGGCGTCAAATTATTTTCCATTTAATTTTTAACAATCGCTAATTCATTGTTTTTTATCCCGTGTTTATGAAATCTAAACAAATCATCAAAAACAAGTCCAGCTGTTATTTGGGAAAAGTTTATTTTTAACGTTTTTAACAAATTTATGAATAGTTAAAAAACCAATATGTATTATTATTATTATTATTATTATTTTTAATGATTTTCCTTCCTTAATTTTAATTTTTTTTTTTTTAATAAAAATTAATTTTTTTCTTTATGAAAGTTTTTATATAAAAATTTCAATTGTTTTCAATAAAATTTGTAATTTTTTCTTTTTGCCTTAGGAAAATTTTGCATTCTTTGCTTAACACAATTTTTTATTATATGACTAAGAATATATGTATTTAAAAAAAATATTATTTAGAATTAAGATTTGGTTTTATATGACTAAAAGAAATAATACTTTTAGATATTTTGATGTATTATTAAATTCTTTCTACATTTGTATATATATTTCTTTAAGCAAATTTCACCCTTTTTAAATCAATATACATACAAATTCCATATAATTTCATCAATATTTATAAAAAATTATAATAATAACAATTTTATTTTAATAAATTGCTTTGGAAATAGTTTGATATAATATTTAAATAATTTTATAAAATATTTACATCTTGCCATCGCATTTATTATGATATATATTTTTTTTTAATTCGACATTCTTCATATTCTCCTAAATTTACCATATACTACATGTACATGGGATATACAAACATATTTTTTCAACGGTTTTCATTCAAAATTTTCGATTTTAATAATAATCTTAATATTTTTTTTGTTAAAACAGTAGAATTTTTCAAAATTTATAATCAATTTTATTAATAAATCAATCTAAATGTATTTTTTAAAAAGAAAAATTATATAAAATAATTGCTTGGAAATTTTGCCAATATGAAGAAATTTCACTATCAAAGACTTAATTTGGAAATAATTTTATAAAATCACAAAAACAATTTTTTAACAAAATTTTTTATTTACCACGTAGAAAATATAAACAATTTCAATATTTCATTAAATTTGTTTAAAAATAACTAAGAATTATAATAAAATTTAGCAATTTTGTTGAAATTTATAAGAATTTTTTTTACATTCTTCCAACTAAAATGACAATATAAGTTTTAAAAATAATTCAAATTAATAAATTTTTAATAAAATAGAAACTATAACATCCAAACTATGATTTTGTAAAGAAATTTTGAAAATTTTTTAATAAATCTTGTAAAAATTATTAAAAATACTAAAAAACTTTTATTAAATTTTACACACGCTGTTAGTAAAAATCTAAAAAATGCTCAAGTCGACTACTATTAACTTCTCATAAAGTTGAGGTACCCGCTCAAATTTTACTTTACGAAACAAAAACAGTGTTTTACTACCACAAGTGTGTGTTCAAAAGTTGTTTAATTAAAGCAAAAGAAAAAAAAAAAATAATAATTATTATAATGTCTGATTCTGCCGTTGTTGAAACTACCGCATCTCCAGTTGCTGCTCCAGCTGCCGAGAAAAAAGCAAAGAAAGCTGCTTCCTCCACCAAGGCAAAGAAACCATCGACCACTCCATCTCATCCAACTACTCAAGTAATGGTCGATGCTGCTATTAAAACCTTAAAGGAACGTGGTGGTTCATCCATCCAAGCCATTAAGAAATATCTTACCAGCACTTACAAGGTAGATGCTCAAAAATTGGCTCCTTTTATCAAGAAATATTTGGTTAGTGCTGTTGCCAGTGGAAAATTGATCCAAACAAAAGGTAAGGGTGCTTCTGGTTCATTCAAACTTTCAGCTGCTGCCTCAAAAGATCCCAAGCCAACAAAAGCAGCTGTAGAAAAGAAGAAGAAGGCTGCTGGTGAGAAAAAGAAGAAGGCAGCTGCCGCCACCAAAAAGGCTGCTACTACAGCAGTAAAGAAAGCAACTGCTGCTAAAAAGACTGCCGAAAAGAAGAAGACCGAAAAGGTAAAAGCTAAAACCGCCAAAAAGACTGGCACAGTTAAAGCAAAACCCGCCGCCAAAAAAGCACCAGCAACTAAACCAAAAGCACCAAAGGCTAAAACAGTAGCAGCAGCAAAACCCGTCGCTAAAAAAGCAGCTCCATCAAAGAAACCAGCTGCCAAAAAAGCCGCCGGTAAAAAGTAAATATTCTTTTTTTGAAAAAAGTATGTATTTTTGGAAAAAAGATTTCATATCTAAACAGTCCTTTTCAGGACTACAAAATATTTACAAAAAAGAGATTAAATTGCAAATTCAAATATGTATTTTCTTTCTACCTAAAAAAAAAAAAAAAAAATACAAATTTACAGTATTTTCGGAGAAAAGCATTTAATGTCCAGACAAATCGAAAATTCATAATGATTTTACCTAAAATTGGCGTCGGAAAAATAAAACAATTGTTATTTTCTTAAATTGTGAACACACAAATACAAAAAATTCAAAATAACTAAATTTTCTTTTACCTCAAACAGATTTACATATATTTGAAAGAAAATTTGTAAACAATTTTGTGTAGAAAATCATAGCCAAGAAAGTCGATAAATAGTTACATTTGTTAAAAAAAAGCTTAATATTTTAACAAAAAAAATTAAGTAGTGTTTTTAGGAAATCAAAAGAAATTTTGTACAGAAAAAATAAACAAAATTTTTTTTTGTTTGTAAAAATCTAAAAAGTTCATGTTTTTTCTAAAAAAAAATATATATATATAATATTTCTATCAATAATGATTCTTTTAGAAAATCGGCTAACTTAATTTTAATCGGAATTGATATTTTCTTGTAATAATCTGTTTAAATTTAAAATCTTGCGGTTTAATTTGCCTTTAGCGGGAAAGATCGTCGATTAGCCGAAAATCTAGCATTTTTTATTAGACAAAATTTAATTTTTAGAATCCATAAATGTTTTAATTTTTAGAATCCATAAATGTTATAAAATTTACAAATTGGTATTATTTATTTAAAAAAAAAAAACTTAAATTTATGCAAAAAATATATATAAATAAAACCGGTTAACCGACGCAAAAATTTAGTACAATTTTTAAAATTGCACATCTGTATTTACATTAACAATTTAAATCAAATTGATATTTTCATTAAAAAATAACAATAACTTTTTATTTAATCATTATCTTTGATTTATACATTAACAATAAAAAATTTAATCCCTTTTTCAATTCAATTTGTGGCCCTGAAAAGGGCCTTTTGAGGAAAGAAAAAATATATAATTTTTTCTATAGCAATCGATTTACTTCGAGCTGGTATATTTGGTGACAGCTTTAGTACCTTCACTGACAGCATGCTTGGCCAATTCACCGGGCAACAATAGACGAACAGCAGTTTGAATTTCCCGACTGGTGATGGTTGAACGTTTGTTGTATTGGGCCAAACGAGATGCTTCAGCGGCAATACGTTCAAAAATATCATTAACAAAACTGTTCATGATACTCATGGCCTTTGAAGAAATACCAGTATCGGGATGAACTTGTTTCAATACTTTGTAAATGTAGATGGCATAACTTTCCTTGCGCTTCTTTCTACGGCTAGTCTTGTCACTCTTGGTAATATTTTTTTGGGCTTTACCGGCCTTTTTTGCTGCTTTACCGCTGGTTTTAGGAGGCATTCTAGATATGTATTTACTTTTATTTTCACAAACACTTTTATCACTGTTCACAATTTTGGCTTCACCACCAAAAATATGACTCTTAAGTACAATTTGTTGAACGAAAAATTCAACTTTGTCGCTACTCGGCTAACACGAACAAATAACCACCTCTTGTGTGTGAAGATTTTAATGAAAAAAGTATAAATAGCAACTGTTTGAATACGAAATGATATCATTTTTGTGTATTCAGTGCTAAGTGAAGTGTTTAGTTAAATAAAAAACAAAAATTAAATATGTCTGGTCGTGGTAAAGGTGGCAAAGTTAAGGGAAAGGCAAAGTCCCGTTCAAACCGTGCTGGTTTACAATTTCCTGTTGGTCGTATTCATCGTTTGTTGCGTAAAGGCAATTACGCTGAACGTGTTGGTGCCGGTGCTCCAGTTTATTTAGCTGCCGTTATGGAATACTTGGCTGCTGAAGTTTTGGAATTGGCTGGTAATGCTGCTCGTGACAACAAAAAGACCAGAATTATTCCTCGTCATTTGCAGTTAGCAATCCGTAACGATGAGGAATTGAACAAATTGTTGTCTGGTGTTACCATTGCTCAAGGTGGTGTTTTGCCAAACATTCAAGCTGTTCTTTTACCCAAGAAAACCGAAAAGAAGGCTTAAATATTCAATTCAAAATACATATTTAAAAACCAACAACCCAACCCGTCCTTTTCAGGACGACAAATTATTTTTTGAAAAAGAGAACAAATTTTTTAAAACAATTTATTCCAATAAAAAACGTTTATTTTACAGATTTTTTGTTATAATAAAAGATTATAATGTAAAATATTTATTTTACATTATAATATCAATTTCATCGGTATAGTATTTTTAAAAATTTTTTACAAAGAATGTTTACTTATTAGTATGTTCGTTCGATTACTTTTCTCAGTCAAATACAGTAAGAATTATTCGGTAACAAACTTACAATAAATTAATTTTCTAAAAAAAAGTACGCGCACGAAAATTTACAAGCTGTTTGTAAATGGTGGATGTGGAAATAGATTTTATATTTTTTTATCTTTTCCATAATTAATTTTACAATATTTGTTGCTTTGCATACAACAACGTAGTTGTAAAATATTTTAATTTGTGTTTACAAAAATTAATCATATATTTTTCTAATTGCTATTTCTTGCTAACAAAAATTTGCAAACTCCCAACATCAAACTGTCACTTAATTTTCTCTTTTTTACTGAGTATTTGTGTAAACGAACGCCATCCAATAAAAACGAACGAATGAGAAAAGTAGCGAAAACATACAATTTAAAGTTTATAATTTTATAAAAGAAACAAACATTTAATTTTAATACATTTTTATATATTTATAAGTAATAAATAATTTTTATATATTTCTAAGTAATATATTTAATTATACCTTAAAAAAAATTCTATAATAAAAAATAATTATTTTAGTCAATAAGATATCAAATTATTTTTATAGTAACAATTTTTTTTTTTTTTGCTAATTTTATTTTTATAAAAGGAAACAAATTCCTTATCAACTAAAAAATAATCATTAAATTGTACACAAAATTTAAAGAAAATACTCGCGGAGCCAAGCAGTATTTCCTATTGAATTATTTGGCACATATAATTTTTGTGCTAATGAATTTAAAAGTAGAAAATCAAATTTAATAAAAATTATCATTTTGCAAAATTTAAATACAATACATAATTGTTTTGGACAAATAATAAATCTCTTTTTAAATAATTTTTGTGGTCCTGAAAAGGACCGATTGTTTTCAAAGAAATATTTGCTGATTTTTAGTGATTTAACCTCCGAAACCATACAAAGTACGACCTTGTCTCTTCAAAGCATAAACAACATCCATAGCGGTGACGGTTTTCCTCTTGGCGTGTTCAGTATAGGTGACAGCATCACGAATGACGTTTTCTAGGAAGACTTTCAAAACACCACGAGTTTCTTCATAGATTAAACCAGAAATACGTTTTACACCACCACGACGAGCCAAACGTCTAATAGCTGGCTTGGTAATACCTTGGATATTATCACGCAAGACTTTACGATGACGTTTAGCGCCACCTTTTCCCAAACCTTTACCACCTTTGCCACGACCAGTCATTTTTTTTTTATTTAATCTTTATTTTTCACTTAACACTTCACGAATGATGCACAATAACTAATGATTTCCAAATGCTTACGCTCATATTTATACAAAATTTGTGTTAAATTAGAGAGAGCAAGAAATATACATTTGGTCTCTTCATTTAGTGTGCATATGTACAGCCACCAAAAAACACACACATTATTCATTCAATTTTTCTATATAAAGCAAGCTTATTGGGATGTTGATGGTTATTCTTGTGTTAATAGTGTTTGTGTTCAGTGGAAAAAAAAAAGAAAAAGTGAAATGGCTCGTACTAAGCAAACTGCCCGTAAATCGACTGGTGGCAAAGCACCACGTAAACAATTGGCTACCAAAGCAGCTCGTAAAAGTGCTCCAGCTACCGGTGGTGTTAAAAAACCTCATCGTTATCGCCCTGGTACAGTTGCTTTACGTGAAATCCGTCGTTATCAAAAGAGTACTGAATTGTTGATCCGCAAATTGCCTTTCCAACGTTTGGTTCGTGAAATTGCTCAAGATTTCAAGACTGATTTGCGTTTCCAGAGCTCTGCTGTTATGGCCCTTCAAGAAGCTAGTGAAGCATACTTGGTTGGTTTGTTCGAAGATACCAATTTGTGCGCCATTCATGCCAAGCGTGTGACAATTATGCCCAAAGATATTCAACTGGCTAGACGCATTCGTGGAGAACGTGCTTAAATTAATATTTCTTAATAATAACTGCATTTTTCAAACAATCGGTCCTTATCAGGACCACAAAATATTTATGAAAAAGAGAATAATTTTTTTTACACAAACTTGTTTTTTTTTAATATTTTCATTTTATGAAAATAAAAATAATTTTTACCATCAAAAATAATAAAGGTTGGCGCCAAAATTTTTCGGCCATTTTTTTATTGTTTTATTCATTTTTTAAATTTCTTAATAAAAATACCACAATACTGATAAAGTTTGGCGCCAAATTATTTATGAAAAAGAGAACATTTTGTTTGAACGCAAACTACCATTTTAATAGTTATAGTTATTAAAATAAAACTAGATTATTTGAATTTAATGAATGCATTTTTAGACTGCTTTCTATGAAAATAAATTTTGGCGCCAAAATGTTATACAAATTTTTTTTTGATTGTTTTATTTTGTAATCTAGGTTCTTAAATACAAATTTCACAATATTATTTTATTTTCACAACTAATAAGGTTTGGCGTCAAATTATTTTCCATTTAATTTTTAACAATCGCTAATTCATTGTTTTTTATCCCGTGTTTATGAAATCTAAACAAATCATCAAAAACAAGTCCAGCTGTTATTTGGGAAAAGTTTATTTTTAACGTTTTTAACAAATTTATGAATAGTTAAAAAACCAATATGTATTATTATTATTATTATTATTATTTTTAATGATTTTCCTTCCTTAATTTTAATTTTTTTTTTTTTAATAAAAATTAATTTTTTTCTTTATGAAAGTTTTTATATAAAAATTTCAATTGTTTTCAATAAAATTTTGTAATTTTTTCTTTTTGCCTTAGGAAAATTTTGCATTCTTTGCTTAACACAATTTTTTATTATATGACTAAGAATATATGTATTTAAAAAAAATATTATTTAGAATTAAGATTTGGTTTTATATGACTAAAAGAAATAATACTTTTAGATATTTTGATGTATTATTAAATTCTTTCTACATTTGTATATATATTTCTTTAAGCAAATTTCACCCTTTTTAAATCAATATACATACAAATTCCATATAATTTCATCAATATTTATAAAAAATTATAATAATAACAATTTTATTTTAATAAATTGCTTTGGAAATAGTTTGATATAATATTTAAATAATTTTATAAAATAT
Source organism: Eustalomyia histrio (assembly GCA_949748255.1). Taxonomy (NCBI): domain Eukaryota; kingdom Metazoa; phylum Arthropoda; class Insecta; order Diptera; family Anthomyiidae; genus Eustalomyia; species Eustalomyia histrio. The sequence continues at coordinate 15,536 of CATIYI010000045.1, forward strand.
TTACATCTTGCCATCGCATTTATTATGATATATATTTTTTTTTAATTCGACATTCTTCATATTCTCCTAAATTTACCATATACTACATGTACATGGGATATACAAACATATTTTTCAACGGTTTTCATTCAAAATTTTCGATTTTAATAATAATCTTAATATTTTTTTGTTAAAACAGTAGAATTTTTCAAAATTTATAATCAATTTTATTAATAAATCAATCTAAATGTATTTTTTAAAAAGAAAAATTATATAAAATAATTGCTTGGAAATTTTGCCAATATGAAGAAATTTCACTATCAAAGACTTAATTTGGAAATAATTTTATAAAATCACAAAAACAATTTTTTAACAAAATTTTTTATTTACCACGTAGAAAATATAAACAATTTCAATATTTCATTAAATTTGTTTAAAAATAACTAAGAATTATAATAAAATTTAGCAATTTTGTTGAAATTTATAAGAATTTTTTTTACATTCTTCCAACTAAAATGACAATATAAGTTTTAAAAATAATTCAAATTAATAAATTTTTAATAAAATAGAAACTATAACATCCAAACTATGATTTTGTAAAGAAATTTTGAAAATTTTTTAATAAATCTTGTAAAAATTATTAAAAATACTAAAAAACTTTTATTAAATTTTACACACGCTGTTAGTAAAAATCTAAAAAATGCTCAAGTCGACTACTATTAACTTCTCATAAAGTTGAGGTACCCGCTCAAATTTTACTTTACGAAACAAAAACAGTGTTTTACTACCACAAGTGTGTGTTCAAAAGTTGTTTAATTAAAGCAAAAGAAAAAAAAAAAAATAATAATTATTATAATGTCTGATTCTGCCGTTGTTGAAACTACCGCATCTCCAGTTGCTGCTCCAGCTGCCGAGAAAAAAGCAAAGAAAGCTGCTTCCTCCACCAAGGCAAAGAAACCATCGACCACTCCATCTCATCCAACTACTCAAGTAATGGTCGATGCTGCTATTAAAACCTTAAAGGAACGTGGTGGTTCATCCATCCAAGCCATTAAGAAATATCTTACCAGCACTTACAAGGTAGATGCTCAAAAATTGGCTCCTTTTATCAAGAAATATTTGGTTAGTGCTGTTGCCAGTGGAAAATTGATCCAAACAAAAGGTAAGGGTGCTTCTGGTTCATTCAAACTTTCAGCTGCTGCCTCAAAAGATCCCAAGCCAACAAAAGCAGCTGTAGAAAAGAAGAAGAAGGCTGCTGGTGAGAAAAAGAAGAAGGCAGCTGCCGCCACCAAAAAGGCTGCTACTACAGCAGTAAAGAAAGCAACTGCTGCTAAAAAGACTGCCGAAAAGAAGAAGACCGAAAAGGTAAAAGCTAAAACCGCCAAAAAGACTGGCACAGTTAAAGCAAAACCCGCCGCCAAAAAAGCACCAGCAACTAAACCAAAAGCACCAAAGGCTAAAACAGTAGCAGCAGCAAAACCCGTCGCTAAAAAAGCAGCTCCATCAAAGAAACCAGCTGCCAAAAAAGCCGCCGGTAAAAAGTAAATATTCTTTTTTTGAAAAAAGTATGTATTTTTGGAAAAAAGATTTCATATCTAAACAGTCCTTTTCAGGACTACAAAATATTTACAAAAAAGAGATTAAATTGCAAATTCAAATATGTATTTTCTTTCTACCTAAAAAAAAAAAAAAAAAATACAAATTTACAGTATTTTCGGAGAAAAGCATTTAATGTCCAGACAAATCGAAAATTCATAATGATTTTACCTAAAATTGGCGTCGGAAAAATAAAACAATTGTTATTTTCTTAAATTGTGAACACACAAATACAAAAAATTCAAAATAACTAAATTTTCTTTTACCTCAAACAGATTTACATATATTTGAAAGAAAATTTGTAAACAATTTTGTGTAGAAAATCATAGCCAAGAAAGTCGATAAATAGTTACATTTGTTAAAAAAAAGCTTAATATTTTAACAAAAAAAATTAAGTAGTGTTTTTAGGAAATCAAAAGAAATTTTGTACAGAAAAAATAAACAAAATTTTTTTTTGTTTGTAAAAATCTAAAAAGTTCATGTTTTTTCTAAAAAAAAATATATATATATAATATTTCTATCAATAATGATTCTTTTAGAAAATCGGCTAACTTAATTTTAATCGGAATTGATATTTTCTTGTAATAATCTGTTTAAATTTAAAATCTTGCGGTTTAATTTGCCTTTAGCGGGAAAGATCGTCGATTAGCCGAAAATCTAGCATTTTTTATTAGACAAAATTTAATTTTTAGAATCCATAAATGTTTTAATTTTTAGAATCCATAAATGTTATAAAATTTACAAATTGGTATTATTTATTTAAAAAAAAAAAACTTAAATTTATGCAAAAAATATATATAAATAAAACCGGTTAACCGACGCAAAAATTTAGTACAATTTTTAAAATTGCACATCTGTATTTACATTAACAATTTAAATCAAATTGATATTTTCATTAAAAAATAACAATAACTTTTTATTTAATCATTATCTTTGATTTATACATTAACAATAAAAAATTTAATCCCTTTTTCAATTCAATTTGTGGCCCTGAAAAGGGCCTTTTGAGGAAAGAAAAAATATATAATTTTTTCTATAGCAATCGATTTACTTCGAGCTGGTATATTTGGTGACAGCTTTAGTACCTTCACTGACAGCATGCTTGGCCAATTCACCGGGCAACAATAGACGAACAGCAGTTTGAATTTCCCGACTGGTGATGGTTGAACGTTTGTTGTATTGGGCCAAACGAGATGCTTCAGCGGCAATACGTTCAAAAATATCATTAACAAAACTGTTCATGATACTCATGGCCTTTGAAGAAATACCAGTATCGGGATGAACTTGTTTCAATACTTTGTAAATGTAGATGGCATAACTTTCCTTGCGCTTCTTTCTACGGCTAGTCTTGTCACTCTTGGTAATATTTTTTTGGGCTTTACCGGCCTTTTTTGCTGCTTTACCGCTGGTTTTAGGAGGCATTCTAGATATGTATTTACTTTTATTTTCACAAACACTTTTATCACTGTTCACAATTTTGGCTTCACCACCAAAAATATGACTCTTAAGTACAATTTGTTGAACGAAAAATTCAACTTTGTCGCTACTCGGCTAACACGAACAAATAACCACCTCTTGTGTGTGAAGATTTTAATGAAAAAAGTATAAATAGCAACTGTTTGAATACGAAATGATATCATTTTTGTGTATTCAGTGCTAAGTGAAGTGTTTAGTTAAATAAAAAACAAAAATTAAATATGTCTGGTCGTGGTAAAGGTGGCAAAGTTAAGGGAAAGGCAAAGTCCCGTTCAAACCGTGCTGGTTTACAATTTCCTGTTGGTCGTATTCATCGTTTGTTGCGTAAAGGCAATTACGCTGAACGTGTTGGTGCCGGTGCTCCAGTTTATTTAGCTGCCGTTATGGAATACTTGGCTGCTGAAGTTTTGGAATTGGCTGGTAATGCTGCTCGTGACAACAAAAAGACCAGAATTATTCCTCGTCATTTGCAGTTAGCAATCCGTAACGATGAGGAATTGAACAAATTGTTGTCTGGTGTTACCATTGCTCAAGGTGGTGTTTTGCCAAACATTCAAGCTGTTCTTTTACCCAAGAAAACCGAAAAGAAGGCTTAAATATTCAATTCAAAATACATATTTAAAAACCAACAACCCAACCCGTCCTTTTCAGGACGACAAATTATTTTTTGAAAAAGAGAACAAATTTTTTAAAACAATTTATTCCAATAAAAAACTTTTATTTTACAGATTTTTTGTTATAATAAAAGATTATAATGTAAAATATTTTTTTTTACATTATAATATCAATTTCATCGGTATAGTATTTTTAAAAATTTTTTACAAAGAATGTTTACTTATTAGTATGTTCGTTCGATTACTTTTCTCAGTCAAATACAGTAAGAATTATTCGGTAACAAACTTACAATAAATTAATTTTCTAAAAAAAAGTACGCGCACGAAAATTTACAAGCTGTTTGTAAATGGTGGATGTGGAAATAGATTTTATATTTTTTTATCTTTTCCATAATTAATTTTACAATATTTGTTGCTTTGCATACAACAACGTAGTTGTAAAATATTTTAATTTGTGTTTACAAAAATTAATCATATATTTTTCTAATTGCTATTTCTTGCTAACAAAAATTTGCAAACTCCCAACATCAAACTGTCACTTAATTTTCTCTTTTTTACTGAGTATTTGTGTAAACGAACGCCATCCAATAAAAACGAACGAATGAGAAAAGTAGCGAAAACATACAATTTAAAGTTTATAATTTTATAAAAGAAACAAACATTTAATTTTAATACATTTTTATATATTTATAAGTAATAAATAATTTTTATATATTTCTAAGTAATATATTTAATTATACCTTAAAAAAAATTCTATAATAAAAAATAATTATTTTAGTCAATAAGATATCAAATTATTTTTATAGTAACAATTTTTTTTTTTTTTGCTAATTTTATTTTTATAAAAGGAAACAAATTCCTTATCAACTAAAAAATAATCATTAAATTGTACACAAAATTTAAAGAAAATACTCGCGGAGCCAAGCAGTATTTCCTATTGAATTATTTGGCACATATAATTTTTGTGCTAATGAATTTAAAAGTAGAAAATCAAATTTAATAAAAATTATCATTTTGCAAAATTTAAATACAATACATAATTGTTTTGGACAAATAATAAATCTCTTTTTAAATAATTTTTGTGGTCCTGAAAAGGACCGATTGTTTTCAAAGAAATATTTGCTGATTTTTAGTGATTTAACCTCCGAAACCATACAAAGTACGACCTTGTCTCTTCAAAGCATAAACAACATCCATAGCGGTGACGGTTTTCCTCTTGGCGTGTTCAGTATAGGTGACAGCATCACGAATGACGTTTTCTAGGAAGACTTTCAAAACACCACGAGTTTCTTCATAGATTAAACCAGAAATACGTTTTACACCACCACGACGAGCCAAACGTCTAATAGCTGGCTTGGTAATACCTTGGATATTATCACGCAAGACTTTACGATGACGTTTAGCGCCACCTTTTCCCAAACCTTTACCACCTTTGCCACGACCAGTCATTTTTTTTTTATTTAATCTTTATTTTTCACTTAACACTTCACGAATGATGCACAATAACTAATGATTTCCAAATGCTTACGCTCATATTTATACAAAATTTGTGTTAAATTAGAGAGAGCAAGAAATATACATTTGGTCTCTTCATTTAGTGTGCATATGTACAGCCACCAAAAAACACACACATTATTCATTCAATTTTTCTATATAAAGCAAGCTTATTGGGATGTTGATGGTTATTCTTGTGTTAATAGTGTTTGTGTTCAGTGGAAAAAAAAAAGAAAAAGTGAAATGGCTCGTACTAAGCAAACTGCCCGTAAATCGACTGGTGGCAAAGCACCACGTAAACAATTGGCTACCAAAGCAGCTCGTAAAAGTGCTCCAGCTACCGGTGGTGTTAAAAAACCTCATCGTTATCGCCCTGGTACAGTTGCTTTACGTGAAATCCGTCGTTATCAAAAGAGTACTGAATTGTTGATCCGCAAATTGCCTTTCCAACGTTTGGTTCGTGAAATTGCTCAAGATTTCAAGACTGATTTGCGTTTCCAGAGCTCTGCTGTTATGGCCCTTCAAGAAGCTAGTGAAGCATACTTGGTTGGTTTGTTCGAAGATACCAATTTGTGCGCCATTCATGCCAAGCGTGTGACAATTATGCCCAAAGATATTCAACTGGCTAGACGCATTCGTGGAGAACGTGCTTAAATTAATATTTCTTAATAATAACTGCATTTTTCAAACAATCGGTCCTTATCAGGACCACAAAATATTTATGAAAAAGAGAATAATTTTTTTTACACAAACTTGTTTTTTTTTTAATATTTTCATTTTATGAAAATAAAAATAATTTTTACCATCAAAAATAATAAAGGTTGGCGCCAAAATTTTTCGGCCATTTTTTTATTGTTTTATTCATTTTTTAAATTTCTTAATAAAAATACCACAATACTGATAAAGTTTGGCGCCAAATTATTTATGAAAAAGAGAACATTTTGTTTGAACGCAAACTACCATTTTAATAGTTATAGTTATTAAAATAAAACTAGATTATTTGAATTTAATGAATGCATTTTTAGACTGCTTTCTATGAAAATAAATTTTGGCGCCAAAATGTTATACAAATTTTTTTTTGATTGTTTTATTTTGTAATCTAGGTTCTTAAATACAAATTTCACAATATTATTTTATTTTCACAACTAATAAGGTTTGGCGTCAAATTATTTTCCATTTAATTTTTAACAATCGCTAATTCATTGTTTTTTATCCCGTGTTTATGAAATCTAAACAAATCATCAAAAACAAGTCCAGCTGTTATTTGGGAAAAGTTTATTTTTAACGTTTTTAACAAATTTATGAATAGTTAAAAAACCAATATGTATTATTATTATTATTATTATTATTTTTAATGATTTTCCTTCCTTAATTTTAATTTTTTTTTTTTTAATAAAAATTAATTTTTTTCTTTATGAAAGTTTTTATATAAAAATTTCAATTGTTTTCAATAAAATTTTGTAATTTTTTCTTTTTGCCTTAGGAAAATTTTGCATTCTTTGCTTAACACAATTTTTTATTATATGACTAAGAATATATGTATTTAAAAAAAATATTATTTAGAATTAAGATTTGGTTTTATATGACTAAAAGAAATAATACTTTTAGATATTTTGATGTATTATTAAATTCTTTCTACATTTGTATATATATTTCTTTAAGCAAATTTCACCCTTTTTAAATCAATATACATACAAATTCCATATAATTTCATCAATATTTATAAAAAATTATAATAATAACAATTTTATTTTAATAAATTGCTTTGGAAATAGTTTGATATAATATTTAAATAATTTTATAAAATATTTACATCTTGCCATCGCATTTATTATGATATATATTTTTTTTTAATTCGACATTCTTCATATTCTCCTAAATTTACCATATACTACATGTACATGGGATATACAAACATATTTTTCAACGGTTTTCATTCAAAATTTTCGATTTTAATAATAATCTTAATATTTTTTTGTTAAAACAGTAGAATTTTTCAAAATTTATAATCAATTTTATTAATAAATCAATCTAAATGTATTTTTTAAAAAGAAAAATTATATAAAATAATTGCTTGGAAATTTTGCCAATATGAAGAAATTTCACTATCAAAGACTTAATTTGGAAATAATTTTATAAAATCACAAAAACAATTTTTTAACAAAATTTTTTATTTACCACGTAGAAAATATAAACAATTTCAATATTTCATTAAATTTGTTTAAAAATAACTAAGAATTATAATAAAATTTAGCAATTTTGTTGAAATTTATAAGAATTTTTTTTACATTCTTCCAACTAAAATGACAATATAAGTTTTAAAAATAATTCAAATTAATAAATTTTTAATAAAATAGAAACTATAACATCCAAACTATGATTTTGTAAAGAAATTTTGAAAATTTTTTAATAAATCTTGTAAAAATTATTAAAAATACTAAAAAACTTTTATTAAATTTTACACACGCTGTTAGTAAAAATCTAAAAAATGCTCAAGTCGACTACTATTAACTTCTCATAAAGTTGAGGTACCCGCTCAAATTTTACTTTACGAAACAAAAACAGTGTTTTACTACCACAAGTGTGTGTTCAAAAGTTGTTTAATTAAAGCAAAAGAAAAAAAAAAAAATAATAATTATTATAATGTCTGATTCTGCCGTTGTTGAAACTACCGCATCTCCAGTTGCTGCTCCAGCTGCCGAGAAAAAAGCAAAGAAAGCTGCTTCCTCCACCAAGGCAAAGAAACCATCGACCACTCCATCTCATCCAACTACTCAAGTAATGGTCGATGCTGCTATTAAAACCTTAAAGGAACGTGGTGGTTCATCCATCCAAGCCATTAAGAAATATCTTACCAGCACTTACAAGGTAGATGCTCAAAAATTGGCTCCTTTTATCAAGAAATATTTGGTTAGTGCTGTTGCCAGTGGAAAATTGATCCAAACAAAAAGGTAAGGGTGCTTCTGGTTCATTCAAACTTTCAGCTGCTGCCTCAAAAGATCCCAAGCCAACAAAAGCAGCTGTAGAAAAGAAGAAGAAGGCTGCTGGTGAGAAAAAGAAGAAGGCAGCTGCCGCCACCAAAAAGGCTGCTACTACAGCAGTAAAGAAAGCAACTGCTGCTAAAAAGACTGCCGAAAAGAAGAAGACCGAAAAGGTAAAAGCTAAAACCGCCAAAAAGACTGGCACAGTTAAAGCAAAACCCGCCGCCAAAAAAGCACCAGCAACTAAACCAAAAGCACCAAAGGCTAAAACAGTAGCAGCAGCAAAACCCGTCGCTAAAAAAGCAGCTCCATCAAAGAAACCAGCTGCCAAAAAAGCCGCCGGTAAAAAGTAAATATTCTTTTTTTGAAAAAAGTATGTATTTTTGGAAAAAAGATTTCATATCTAAACAGTCCTTTTCAGGACTACAAAATATTTACAAAAAAGAGATTAAATTGCAAATTCAAATATGTATTTTCTTTCTACCTAAAAAAAAAAAAAAAAATACAAATTTACAGTATTTTCGGAGAAAAGCATTTAATGTCCAGACAAATCGAAAATTCATAATGATTTTACCTAAAATTGGCGTCGGAAAAATAAAACAATTGTTATTTTCTTAAATTGTGAACACACAAATACAAAAAATTCAAAATAACTAAATTTTCTTTTACCTCAAACAGATTTACATATATTTGAAAGAAAATTTGTAAACAATTTTGTGTAGAAAATCATAGCCAAGAAAGTCGATAAATAGTTACATTTGTTAAAAAAAAGCTTAATATTTTAACAAAAAAAATTAAGTAGTGTTTTTAGGAAATCAAAAGAAATTTTGTACAGAAAAAATAAACAAAATTTTTTTTTGTTTGTAAAAATCTAAAAAGTTCATGTTTTTTCTAAAAAAAAATATATATATATAATATTTCTATCAATAATGATTCTTTTAGAAAATCGGCTAACTTAATTTTAATCGGAATTGATATTTTCTTGTAATAATCTGTTTAAATTTAAAATCTTGCGAGTTAATTTGCCTTTAGCGGGAAAGATCGTCGATTAGCCGAAAATCTAGCATTTTTTATTAGACAAAATTTAATTTTTAGAATCCATAAATGTTTTAATTTTTAGAATCCATAAATGTTATAAAATTTACAAATTGGTATTATTTATTAAAAAAAAAAAACTTAAATTTATGCAAAAAATATATATAAATAAAACCGGTTAACCGACGCAAAAATTTAGTACAATTTTTAAAATTGCACATCTGTATTTACATTAACAATTTAAATCAAATTGATATTTTCATTAAAAAATAACAATAACTTTTTATTTAATCATTATCTTTGATTTATACATTAACAATAAAAAATTTAATCCCTTTTTCAATTCAATTTGTGGCCCTGAAAAGGGCCTTTTGAGGAAAGAAAAAATATATAATTTTTTCTATAGCAATCGATTTACTTCGAGCTGGTATATTTGGTGACAGCTTTAGTACCTTCACTGACAGCATGCTTGGCCAATTCACCGGGCAACAATAGACGAACAGCAGTTTGAATTTCCCGACTGGTGATGGTTGAACGTTTGTTGTATTGGGCCAAACGAGATGCTTCAGCGGCAATACGTTCAAAAATATCATTAACAAAACTGTTCATGATACTCATGGCCTTTGAAGAAATACCAGTATCGGGATGAACTTGTTTCAATACTTTGTAAATGTAGATGGCATAACTTTCCTTGCGCTTCTTTCTACGGCTAGTCTTGTCACTCTTGGTAATATTTTTTTGGGCTTTACCGGCCTTTTTTGCTGCTTTACCGCTGGTTTTAGGAGGCATTCTAGATATGTATTTACTTTTATTTTCACAAACACTTTTATCACTGTTCACAATTTTGGCTTCACCACCAAAAATATGACTCTTAAGTACAATTTGTTGAACGAAAAATTCAACTTTGTCGCTACTCGGCTAACACGAACAAATAACCACCTCTTGTGTGTGAAGATTTTAATGAAAAAAGTATAAATAGCAACTGTTTGAATACGAAATGATATCATTTTTGTGTATTCAGTGCTAAGTGAAGTGTTTAGTTAAATAAAAAACAAAAATTAAATATGTCTGGTCGTGGTAAAGGTGGCAAAGTTAAGGGAAAGGCAAAGTCCCGTTCAAACCGTGCTGGTTTACAATTTCCTGTTGGTCGTATTCATCGTTTGTTGCGTAAAGGCAATTACGCTGAACGTGTTGGTGCCGGTGCTCCAGTTTATTTAGCTGCCGTTATGGAATACTTGGCTGCTGAAGTTTTGGAATTGGCTGGTAATGCTGCTCGTGACAACAAAAAGACCAGAATTATTCCTCGTCATTTGCAGTTAGCAATCCGTAACGATGAGGAATTGAACAAATTGTTGTCTGGTGTTACCATTGCTCAAGGTGGTGTTTTGCCAAACATTCAAGCTGTTCTTTTACCCAAGAAAACCGAAAAGAAGGCTTAAATATTCAATTCAAAATACATATTTAAAAACCAACAACCCAACCCGTCCTTTTCAGGACGACAAATTATTTTTTGAAAAAGAGAACAAATTTTTTAAAACAATTTATTCCAATAAAAAACTTTTATTTTACAGATTTTTTGTTATAATAAAAGATTATAATGTAAAATATTTTTTTTACATTATAATATCAATTTCATCGGTATAGTATTTTTAAAAATTTTTTACAAAGAATGTTTACTTATTAGTATGTTCGTTCGATTACTTTTCTCAGTCAAATACAGTAAGAATTATTCGGTAACAAACTTACAATAAATTAATTTTCTAAAAAAAAGTACGCGCACGAAAATTTACAAGCTGTTTGTAAATGGTGGATGTGGAAATAGATTTTATATTTTTTTATCTTTTCCATAATTAATTTTACAATATTTGTTGCTTTGCATACAACAACGTAGTTGTAAAATATTTTAATTTGTGTTTACAAAAATTAATCATATATTTTTCTAATTGCTATTTCTTGCTAACAAAAATTTGCAAACTCCCAACATCAAACTGTCACTTAATTTTCTCTTTTTTACTGAGTATTTGTGTAAACGAACGCCATCCAATAAAAACGAACGAATGAGAAAAGTAGCGAAAACATACAATTTAAAGTTTATAATTTTATAAAAGAAACAAACATTTAATTTTAATACATTTTTATATATTTATAAGTAATAAATAATTTTTATATATTTCTAAGTAATATATTTAATTATACCTTAAAAAAAATTCTATAATAAAAAATAATTATTTTAGTCAATAAGATATCAAATTATTTTTATAGTAACAATTTTTTTTTTTTTTGCTAATTTTATTTTTATAAAAGGAAACAAATTCCTTATCAACTAAAAAATAATCATTAAATTGTACACAAAATTTAAAGAAAATACTCGCGGAGCCAAGCAGTATTTCCTATTGAATTATTTGGCACATATAATTTTTGTGCTAATGAATTTAAAAGTAGAAAATCAAATTTAATAAAAATTATCATTTTGCAAAATTTAAATACAATACATAATTGTTTTGGACAAATAATAAATCTCTTTTTAAATAATTTTTGTGGTCCTGAAAAGGACCGATTGTTTTCAAAGAAATATTTGCTGATTTTTAGTGATTTAACCTCCGAAACCATACAAAGTACGACCTTGTCTCTTCAAAGCATAAACAACATCCATAGCGGTGACGGTTTTCCTCTTGGCGTGTTCAGTATAGGTGACAGCATCACGAATGACGTTTTCTAGGAAGACTTTCAAAACACCACGAGTTTCTTCATAGATTAAACCAGAAATACGTTTTACACCACCACGACGAGCCAAACGTCTAATAGCTGGCTTGGTAATACCTTGGATATTATCACGCAAGACTTTACGATGACGTTTAGCGCCACCTTTTCCCAAACCTTTACCACCTTTGCCACGACCAGTCATTTTTTTTTTATTTAATCTTTATTTTTCACTTAACACTTCACGAATGATGCACAATAACTAATGATTTCCAAATGCTTACGCTCATATTTATACAAAATTTGTGTTAAATTAGAGAGAGCAAGAAATATACATTTGGTCTCTTCATTTAGTGTGCATATGTACAGCCACCAAAAAACACACACATTATTCATTCAATTTTTCTATATAAAGCAAGCTTATTGGGATGTTGATGGTTATTCTTGTGTTAATAGTGTTTGTGTTCAGTGGAAAAAAAAAAAGAAAAAGTGAAATGGCTCGTACTAAGCAAACTGCCCGTAAATCGACTGGTGGCAAAGCACCACGTAAACAATTGGCTACCAAAGCAGCTCGTAAAAGTGCTCCAGCTACCGGTGGTGTTAAAAAACCTCATCGTTATCGCCCTGGTACAGTTGCTTTACGTGAAATCCGTCGTTATCAAAAGAGTACTGAATTGTTGATCCGCAAATTGCCTTTCCAACGTTTGGTTCGTGAAATTGCTCAAGATTTCAAGACTGATTTGCGTTTCCAGAGCTCTGCTGTTATGGCCCTTCAAGAAGCTAGTGAAGCATACTTGGTTGGTTTGTTCGAAGATACCAATTTGTGCGCCATTCATGCCAAGCGTGTGACAATTATGCCCAAAGATATTCAACTGGCTAGACGCATTCGTGGAGAACGTGCTTAAATTAATATTTCTTAATAATAACTGCATTTTTCAAACAATCGGTCCTTATCAGGACCACAAAATATTTATGAAAAAGAGAATAATTTTTTTTACACAAACTTGTTTTTTTTTTAATATTTTCATTTTATGAAAATAAAAATAATTTTTACCATCAAAAATAATAAAGGTTGGCGCCAAAATTTTTCGGCCATTTTTTTATTGTTTTATTCATTTTTTAAATTTCTTAATAAAAATACCACAATACTGATAAAGTTTGGCGCCAAATTATTTATGAAAAAGAGAACATTTTGTTTGAACGCAAACTACCATTTTAATAGTTATAGTTATTAAAATAAAACTAGATTATTTGAATTTAATGAATGCATTTTTAGACTGCTTTCTATGAAAATAAATTTTGGCGCCAAAATGTTATACAAATTTTTTTTTGATTGTTTTATTTTGTAATCTAGGTTCTTAAATACAAATTTCACAATATTATTTTATTTTCACAACTAATAAGGTTTGGCGTCAAATTATTTTCCATTTAATTTTTAACAATCGCTAATTCATTGTTTTTTATCCCGTGTTTATGAAATCTAAACAAATCATCAAAAACAAGTCCAGCTTTTATTTGGGAAAAGTTTATTTTTAACGTTTTTAACAAATTTATGAATAGTTAAAAAACCAATATGTATTATTATTATTATTATTATTTTTAATGATTTTCCTTCCTTAATTTTAATTTTTTTTTTTTTAATAAAAATTAATTTTTTTCTTTATGAAAGTTTTTATATAAAAATTTCAATTGTTTTCAATAAAATTTTGTAATTTTTTCTTTTTGCCTTAGGAAAATTTTGCATTCTTTGCTTAACACAATTTTTTATTATATGACTAAGAATATATGTATTTAAAAAAAATATTATTTAGAATTAAGATTTGGTTTTATATGACTAAAAGAAATAATACTTTTAGATATTTTGATGTATTATTAAATTCTTTCTACATTTGTATATATATTTCTTTAAGCAAATTTCACCCTTTTTAAATCAATATACATACAAATTCCATATAATTTCATCAATATTTATAAAAAATTATAATAATAACAATTTTATTTTAATAAATTGCTTTGGAAATAGTTTGATATAATATTTAAATAATTTTATAAAATATTTACATCTTGCCATCGCATTTATTATGATATATATTTTTTTTTAATTCGACATTCTTCATATTCTCCTAAATTTACCATATACTACATGTACATGGGATATACAAACATATTTTTCAACGGTTTTCATTCAAAATTTTCGATTTTAATAATAATCTTAATATTTTTTTGTTAAAACAGTAGAATTTTTCAAAATTTATAATCAATTTTATTAATAAATCAATCTAAATGTATTTTTTAAAAAGAAAAATTATATAAAATAATTGCTTGGAAATTTTGCCAATATGAAGAAATTTCACTATCAAAGACTTAATTTGGAAATAATTTTATAAAATCACAAAAACAATTTTTTAACAAAATTTTTTATTTACCACGTAGAAAATATAAACAATTTCAATATTTCATTAAATTTGTTTAAAAATAACTAAGAATTATAATAAAATTTAGCAATTTTGTTGAAATTTATAAGAATTTTTTTTACATTCTTCCAACTAAAATGACAATATAAGTTTTAAAAATAATTCAAATTAATAAATTTTTAATAAAATAGAAACTATAACATCCAAACTATGATTTTGTAAAGAAATTTTGAAAATTTTTTAATAAATCTTGTAAAAATTATTAAAAATACTAAAAAACTTTTATTAAATTTTACACACGCTGTTAGTAAAAATCTAAAAAATGCTCAAGTCGACTACTATTAACTTCTCATAAAGTTGAGGTACCCGCTCAAATTTTACTTTACGAAACAAAAACAGTGTTTTACTACCACAAGTGTGTGTTCAAAAGTTGTTTAATTAAAGCAAAAGAAAAAAAAAATAATAATTATTATAATGTCTGATTCTGCCGTTGTTGAAACTACCGCATCTCCAGTTGCTGCTCCAGCTGCCGAGAAAAAAGCAAAGAAAGCTGCTTCCTCCACCAAGGCAAAGAAACCATCGACCACTCCATCTCATCCAACTACTCAAGTAATGGTCGATGCTGCTATTAAAACCTTAAAGGAACGTGGTGGTTCATCCATCCAAGCCATTAAGAAATATCTTACCAGCACTTACAAGGTAGATGCTCAAAAATTGGCTCCTTTTATCAAGAAATATTTGGTTAGTGCTGTTGCCAGTGGAAAATTGATCCAAACAAAAGGTAAGGGTGCTTCTGGTTCATTCAAACTGTCAGCTGCTGCCTCAAAAGATCCCAAGCCAACAAAAGCAGCTGTAGAAAAGAAGAAGAAGGCTGCTGGTGAGAAAAAGAAGAAGGCAGCTGCCGCCACCAAAAAGGCTGCTACTACAGCAGTAAAGAAAGCAACTGCTGCTAAAAAGACTGCCGAAAAGAAGAAGACCGAAAAGGTAAAAGCTAAAACCGCCAAAAAGACTGGCACAGTTAAAGCAAAACCCGCCGCCAAAAAAGCACCAGCAACTAAACCAAAAGCACCAAAGGCTAAAACAGTAGCAGCAGCAAAACCCGTCGCTAAAAAAGCAGCTCCATCAAAGAAACCAGCTGCCAAAAAAGCCGCCGGTAAAAAGTAAATATTCTTTTTTTGAAAAAAGTATGTATTTTTGGAAAAAAGATTTCATATCTAAACAGTCCTTTTCAGGACTACAAAATATTTACAAAAAAGAGATTAAATTGCAAATTCAAATATGTATTTTCTTTCTACCTAAAAAAAAAAAAAAAAATACAAATTTACAGTATTTTCGGAGAAAAGCATTTAATGTCCAGACAAATCGAAAATTCATAATGATTTTACCTAAAATTGGCGTCGGAAAAATAAAACAATTGTTATTTTCTTAAATTGTGAACACACAAATACAAAAAATTCAAAATAACTAAATTTTCTTTTACCTCAAACAGATTTACATATATTTGAAAGAAAATTTGTAAACAATTTTGTGTAGAAAATCATAGCCAAGAAAGTCGATAAATAGTTACATTTGTTAAAAAAAAGCTTAATATTTTAACAAAAAAAATTAAGTAGTGTTTTTAGGAAATCAAAAGAAATTTTGTACAGAAAAAATAAACAAAATTTTTTTTTGTTTGTAAAAATCTAAAAAGTTCATGTTTTTTCTAAAAAAAAATATATATATATAATATTTCTATCAATAATGATTCTTTTAGAAAATCGGCTAACTTAATTTTAATCGGAATTGATATTTTCTTGTAATAATCTGTTTAAATTTAAAATCTTGCGGTTTAATTTGCCTTTAGCGGGAAAGATCGTCGATTAGCCGAAAATCTAGCAGTTTTTATTAGACAAAATTTAATTTTTAGAATCCATAAATGTTTTAATTTTTAGAATCCATAAATGTTATAAAATTTACAAATTGGTATTATTTATTTAAAAAAAAAAAACTTAAATTTATGCAAAAAATATATATAAATAAAACCGGTTAACCGACGCAAAAATTTAGTACAATTTTTAAAATTGCACATCTGTATTTACATTAACAATTTAAATCAAATTGATATTTTCATTAAAAAATAACAATAACTTTTTATTTAATCATTATCTTTGATTTATACATTAACAATAAAAAATTTAATCCCTTTTTGAATTCAATTTGTGGCCCTGAAAAGGGCCTTTTGAGGAAAGAAAAAATATATAATTTTTTCTATAGCAATCGATTTACTTCGAGCTGGTATATTTGGTGACAGCTTTAGTACCTTCACTGACAGCATGCTTGGCCAATTCACCGGGCAACAATAGACGAACAGCAGTTTGAATTTCCCGACTGGTGATGGTTGAACGTTTGTTGTATTGGGCCAAACGAGATGCTTCAGCGGCAATACGTTCAAAAATATCATTAACAAAACTGTTCATGATACTCATGGCCTTTGAAGAAATACCAGTATCGGGATGAACTTGTTTCAATACTTTGTAAATGTAGATGGCATAACTTTCCTTGCGCTTCTTTCTACGGCTAGTCTTGTCACTCTTGGTAATATTTTTTTGGGCTTTACCGGCCTTTTTTGCTGCTTTACCGCTGGTTTTAGGAGGCATTCTAGATATGTATTTACTTTTATTTTCACAAACACTTTTATCACTGTTCACAATTTTGGCTTCACCACCAAAAATATGACTCTTAAGTACAATTTGTTGAACGAAAAATTCAACTTTGTCGCTACTCGGCTAACACGAACAAATAACCACCTCTTGTGTGTGAAGATTTTAATGAAAAAAGTATAAATAGCAACTGTTTGAATACGAAATGATATCATTTTTGTGTATTCAGTGCTAAGTGAAGTGTTTAGTTAAATAAAAAACAAAAATTAAATATGTCTGGTCGTGGTAAAGGTGGCAAAGTTAAGGGAAAGGCAAAGTCCCGTTCAAACCGTGCTGGTTTACAATTTCCTGTTGGTCGTATTCATCGTTTGTTGCGTAAAGGCAATTACGCTGAACGTGTTGGTGCCGGTGCTCCAGTTTATTTAGCTGCCGTTATGGAATACTTGGCTGCTGAAGTTTTGGAATTGGCTGGTAATGCTGCTCGTGACAACAAAAAGACCAGAATTATTCCTCGTCATTTGCAGTTAGCAATCCGTAACGATGAGGAATTGAACAAATTGTTGTCTGGTGTTACCATTGCTCAAGGTGGTGTTTTGCCAAACATTCAAGCTGTTCTTTTACCCAAGAAAACCGAAAAGAAGGCTTAAATATTCAATTCAAAATACATATTTAAAAACCAACAACCCAACCCGTCCTTTTCAGGACGACAAATTATTTTTTGAAAAAGAGAACAAATTTTTTAAAACAATTTATTCCAATAAAAAACTTTTATTTTACAGATTTTTTGTTATAATAAAAGATTATAATGTAAAATATTTATTTTACATTATAATATCAATTTCATCGGTATAGTATTTTTAAAAATTTTTTACAAAGAATGTTTACTTATTAGTATGTTCGTTCGATTACTTTTCTCAGTCAAATACAGTAAGAATTATTCGGTAACAAACTTACAATAAATTAATTTTCTAAAAAAAAGTACGCGCACGAAAATTTACAAGCTGTTTGTAAATGGTGGATGTGGAAATAGATTTTATATTTTTTTATCTTTTCCATAATTAATTTTACAATATTTGTTGCTTTGCATACAACAACGTAGTTGTAAAATTTTTAATTTGTGTTTACAAAAATTAATCATATATTTTTCTAATTGCTATTTCTTGCTAACAAAAATTTGCAAACTCCCAACATCAAACTGTCACTTAATTTTCTCTTTTTTACTGAGTATTTGTGTAAACGAACGCCATCCAATAAAAACGAACGAATGAGAAAAGTAGCGAAAACATACAATTTAAAGTTTATAATTTTATAAAAGAAACAAACATTTAATTTTAATACATTTTTATATATTTATAAGTAATAAATAATTTTTATATATTTCTAAGTAATATATTTAATTATACCTTAAAAAAAATTCTATAATAAAAAATAATTATTTTAGTCAATAAGATATCAAATTATTTTTATAGTAACAATTTTTTTTTTTTTTGCTAATTTTATTTTTATAAAAGGAAACAAATTCCTTATCAACTAAAAAATAATCATTAAATTGTACACAAAATTTAAAGAAAATACTCGCGGAGCCAAGCAGTATTTCCTATTGAATTATTTGGCACATATAATTTTTGTGCTAATGAATTTAAAAGTAGAAAATCAAATTTAATAAAAATTATCATTTTGCAAAATTTAAATACAATACATAATTGTTTTGGACAAATAATAAATCTCTTTTTAAATAATTTTTGTGGTCCTGAAAAGGACCGATTGTTTTCAAAGAAATATTTGCTGATTTTTAGTGATTTAACCTCCGAAACCATACAAAGTACGACCTTGTCTCTTCAAAGCATAAACAACATCCATAGCGGTGACGGTTTTCCTCTTGGCGTGTTCAGTATAGGTGACAGCATCACGAATGACGTTTTCTAGGAAGACTTTCAAAACACCACGAGTTTCTTCATAGATTAAACCAGAAATACGTTTTACACCACCACGACGAGCCAAACGTCTAATAGCTGGCTTGGTAATACCTTGGATATTATCACGCAAGACTTTACGATGACGTTTAGCGCCACCTTTTCCCAAACCTTTACCACCTTTGCCACGACCAGTCATTTTTTTTTTATTTAATCTTTATTTTTCACTTAACACTTCACGAATGATGCACAATAACTAATGATTTCCAAATGCTTACGCTCATATTTATACAAAATTTGTGTTAAATTAGAGAGAGCAAGAAATATACATTTGGTCTCTTCATTTAGTGTGCATATGTACAGCCACCAAAAAACACACACATTATTCATTCAATTTTTCTATATAAAGCAAGCTTATTGGGATGTTGATGGTTATTCTTGTGTTAATAGTGTTTGTGTTCAGTGGAAAAAAAAAAAGAAAAAGTGAAATGGCTCGTACTAAGCAAACTGCCCGTAAATCGACTGGTGGCAAAGCACCACGTAAACAATTGGCTACCAAAGCAGCTCGTAAAAGTGCTCCAGCTACCGGTGGTGTTAAAAAACCTCATCGTTATCGCCCTGGTACAGTTGCTTTACGTGAAATCCGTCGTTATCAAAAGAGTACTGAATTGTTGATCCGCAAATTGCCTTTCCAACGTTTGGTTCGTGAAATTGCTCAAGATTTCAAGACTGATTTGCGTTTCCAGAGCTCTGCTGTTATGGCCCTTCAAGAAGCTAGTGAAGCATACTTGGTTGGTTTGTTCGAAGATACCAATTTGTGCGCCATTCATGCCAAGCGTGTGACAATTATGCCCAAAGATATTCAACTGGCTAGACGCATTCGTGGAGAACGTGCTTAAATTAATATTTCTTAATAATAACTGCATTTTTCAAACAATCGGTCCTTATCAGGACCACAAAATATTTATGAAAAAGAGAATAATTTTTTTTACACAAACTTGTTTTTTTTTTAATATTTTCATTTTATGAAAATAAAAATAATTTTTACCATCAAAAATAATAAAGGTTGGCGCCAAAATTTTTCGGCCATTTTTTTATTGTTTTATTCATTTTTTAAATTTCTTAATAAAAATACCACAATACTGATAAAGTTTGGCGCCAAATTATTTATGAAAAAGAGAACATTTTGTTTGAACGCAAACTACCATTTTAATAGTTATAGTTATTAAAATAAAACTAGATTATTTGAATTTAATGAATGCATTTTTAGACTGCTTTCTATGAAAATAAATTTTGGCGCCAAAATGTTATACAAATTTTTTTTTGATTGTTTTATTTTGTAATCTAGGTTCTTAAATACAAATTTCACAATATTATTTTATTTTCACAACTAATAAGGTTTGGCGTCAAATTATTTTCCATTTAATTTTTAACAATCGCTAATTCATTGTTTTTTATCCCGTGTTTATGAAATCTAAACAAATCATCAAAAACAAGTCCAGCTTTTATTTGGGAAAAGTTTATTTTTAACGTTTTTAACAAATTTATGAATAGTTAAAAAACCAATATGTATTATTATTATTATTATTATTTTTAATGATTTTCCTTCCTTAATTTTAATTTTTTTTTTTTTAATAAAAATTAATTTTTTTCTTTATGAAAGTTTTTATATAAAAATTTCAATTGTTTTCAATAAAATTTTGTAATTTTTTCTTTTTGCCTTAGGAAAATTTTGCATTCTTTGCTTAACACAATTTTTTATTATATGACTAAGAATATATGTATTTAAAAAAAATATTATTTAGAATTAAGATTTGGTTTTATATGACTAAAAGAAATAATACTTTTAGATATTTTGATGTATTATTAAATTCTTTCTACATTTGTATATATATTTCTTTAAGCAAATTTCACCCTTTTTAAATCAATATACATACAAATTCCATATAATTTCATCAATATTTATAAAAAATTATAATAATAACAATTTTATTTTAATAAATTGCTTTGGAAATAGTTTGATATAATATTTAAATAATTTTATAAAATATTTACATCTTGCCATCGCATTTATTATGATATATATTTTTTTTTAATTCGACATTCTTCATATTCTCCTAAATTTACCATATACTACATGTACATGGGATATACAAACATATTTTTCAACGGTTTTCATTCAAAATTTTCGATTTTAATAATAATCTTAATATTTTTTTGTTAAAACAGTAGAATTTTTCAAAATTTATAATCAATTTTATTAATAAATCAATCTAAATGTATTTTTTAAAAAGAAAAATTATATAAAATAATTGCTTGGAAATTTTGCCAATATGAAGAAATTTCACTATCAAAGACTTAATTTGGAAATAATTTTATAAAATCACAAAAACAATTTTTTAACAAAATTTT
Organism: Eustalomyia histrio; assembly: GCA_949748255.1. Taxonomy (NCBI): domain Eukaryota; kingdom Metazoa; phylum Arthropoda; class Insecta; order Diptera; family Anthomyiidae; genus Eustalomyia; species Eustalomyia histrio. Next base: position 36,789 of record CATIYI010000045.1, read on the forward strand.
TTATTTACCACGTAGAAAATATAAACAATTTCAATATTTCATTAAATTTGTTTAAAAATAACTAAGAATTATAATAAAATTTAGCAATTTTGTTGAAATTTATAAGAATTTTTTTTACATTCTTCCAACTAAAATGACAATATAAGTTTTAAAAATAATTCAAATTAATAAATTTTTAATAAAATAGAAACTATAACATCCAAACTATGATTTTGTAAAGAAATTTTGAAAATTTTTTAATAAATCTTGTAAAAATTATTAAAAATACTAAAAAACTTTTATTAAATTTTACACACGCTGTTAGTAAAAATCTAAAAAATGCTCAAGTCGACTACTATTAACTTCTCATAAAGTTGAGGTACCCGCTCAAATTTTACTTTACGAAACAAAAACAGTGTTTTACTACCACAAGTGTGTGTTCAAAAGTTGTTTAATTAAAGCAAAAGAAAAAAAAAATAATAATTATTATAATGTCTGATTCTGCCGTTGTTGAAACTACCGCATCTCCAGTTGCTGCTCCAGCTGCCGAGAAAAAAGCAAAGAAAGCTGCTTCCTCCACCAAGGCAAAGAAACCATCGACCACTCCATCTCATCCAACTACTCAAGTAATGGTCGATGCTGCTATTAAAACCTTAAAGGAACGTGGTGGTTCATCCATCCAAGCCATTAAGAAATATCTTACCAGCACTTACAAGGTAGATGCTCAAAAATTGGCTCCTTTTATCAAGAAATATTTGGTTAGTGCTGTTGCCAGTGGAAAATTGATCCAAACAAAAGGTAAGGGTGCTTCTGGTTCATTCAAACTGTCAGCTGCTGCCTCAAAAGATCCCAAGCCAACAAAAGCAGCTGTAGAAAAGAAGAAGAAGGCTGCTGGTGAGAAAAAGAAGAAGGCAGCTGCCGCCACCAAAAAGGCTGCTACTACAGCAGTAAAGAAAGCAACTGCTGCTAAAAAGACTGCCGAAAAGAAGAAGACCGAAAAGGTAAAAGCTAAAACCGCCAAAAAGACTGGCACAGTTAAAGCAAAACCCGCCGCCAAAAAAGCACCAGCAACTAAACCAAAAGCACCAAAGGCTAAAACAGTAGCAGCAGCAAAACCCGTCGCTAAAAAAGCAGCTCCATCAAAGAAACCAGCTGCCAAAAAAGCCGCCGGTAAAAAGTAAATATTCTTTTTTTGAAAAAAGTATGTATTTTTGGAAAAAAGATTTCATATCTAAACAGTCCTTTTCAGGACTACAAAATATTTACAAAAAAGAGATTAAATTGCAAATTCAAATATGTATTTTCTTTCTACCTAAAAAAAAAAAAAAAAATACAAATTTACAGTATTTTCGGAGAAAAGCATTTAATGTCCAGACAAATCGAAAATTCATAATGATTTTACCTAAAATTGGCGTCGGAAAAATAAAACAATTGTTATTTTCTTAAATTGTGAACACACAAATACAAAAAATTCAAAATAACTAAATTTTCTTTTACCTCAAACAGATTTACATATATTTGAAAGAAAATTTGTAAACAATTTTGTGTAGAAAATCATAGCCAAGAAAGTCGATAAATAGTTACATTTGTTAAAAAAAAGCTTAATATTTTAACAAAAAAAATTAAGTAGTGTTTTTAGGAAATCAAAAGAAATTTTGTACAGAAAAAATAAACAAAATTTTTTTTTGTTTGTAAAAATCTAAAAAGTTCATGTTTTTTCTAAAAAAAAATATATATATATAATATTTCTATCAATAATGATTCTTTTAGAAAATCGGCTAACTTAATTTTAATCGGAATTGATATTTTCTTGTAATAATCTGTTTAAATTTAAAATCTTGCGGTTTAATTTGCCTTTAGCGGGAAAGATCGTCGATTAGCCGAAAATCTAGCAGTTTTTATTAGACAAAATTTAATTTTTAGAATCCATAAATGTTTTAATTTTTAGAATCCATAAATGTTATAAAATTTACAAATTGGTATTATTTATTTAAAAAAAAAAAACTTAAATTTATGCAAAAAATATATATAAATAAAACCGGTTAACCGACGCAAAAATTTAGTACAATTTTTAAAATTGCACATCTGTATTTACATTAACAATTTAAATCAAATTGATATTTTCATTAAAAAATAACAATAACTTTTTATTTAATCATTATCTTTGATTTATACATTAACAATAAAAAATTTAATCCCTTTTTGAATTCAATTTGTGGCCCTGAAAAGGGCCTTTTGAGGAAAGAAAAAATATATAATTTTTTCTATAGCAATCGATTTACTTCGAGCTGGTATATTTGGTGACAGCTTTAGTACCTTCACTGACAGCATGCTTGGCCAATTCACCGGGCAACAATAGACGAACAGCAGTTTGAATTTCCCGACTGGTGATGGTTGAACGTTTGTTGTATTGGGCCAAACGAGATGCTTCAGCGGCAATACGTTCAAAAATATCATTAACAAAACTGTTCATGATACTCATGGCCTTTGAAGAAATACCAGTATCGGGATGAACTTGTTTCAATACTTTGTAAATGTAGATGGCATAACTTTCCTTGCGCTTCTTTCTACGGCTAGTCTTGTCACTCTTGGTAATATTTTTTTGGGCTTTACCGGCCTTTTTTGCTGCTTTACCGCTGGTTTTAGGAGGCATTCTAGATATGTATTTACTTTTATTTTCACAAACACTTTTATCACTGTTCACAATTTTGGCTTCACCACCAAAAATATGACTCTTAAGTACAATTTGTTGAACGAAAAATTCAACTTTGTCGCTACTCGGCTAACACGAACAAATAACCACCTCTTGTGTGTGAAGATTTTAATGAAAAAAGTATAAATAGCAACTGTTTGAATACGAAATGATATCATTTTTGTGTATTCAGTGCTAAGTGAAGTGTTTAGTTAAATAAAAAACAAAAATTAAATATGTCTGGTCGTGGTAAAGGTGGCAAAGTTAAGGGAAAGGCAAAGTCCCGTTCAAACCGTGCTGGTTTACAATTTCCTGTTGGTCGTATTCATCGTTTGTTGCGTAAAGGCAATTACGCTGAACGTGTTGGTGCCGGTGCTCCAGTTTATTTAGCTGCCGTTATGGAATACTTGGCTGCTGAAGTTTTGGAATTGGCTGGTAATGCTGCTCGTGACAACAAAAAGACCAGAATTATTCCTCGTCATTTGCAGTTAGCAATCCGTAACGATGAGGAATTGAACAAATTGTTGTCTGGTGTTACCATTGCTCAAGGTGGTGTTTTGCCAAACATTCAAGCTGTTCTTTTACCCAAGAAAACCGAAAAGAAGGCTTAAATATTCAATTCAAAATACATATTTAAAAACCAACAACCCAACCCGTCCTTTTCAGGACGACAAATTATTTTTTGAAAAAGAGAACAAATTTTTTAAAACAATTTATTCCAATAAAAAACTTTTATTTTACAGATTTTTTGTTATAATAAAAGATTATAATGTAAAATATTTATTTTACATTATAATATCAATTTCATCGGTATAGTATTTTTAAAAATTTTTTACAAAGAATGTTTACTTATTAGTATGTTCGTTCGATTACTTTTCTCAGTCAAATACAGTAAGAATTATTCGGTAACAAACTTACAATAAATTAATTTTCTAAAAAAAAGTACGCGCACGAAAATTTACAAGCTGTTTGTAAATGGTGGATGTGGAAATAGATTTTATATTTTTTTATCTTTTCCATAATTAATTTTACAATATTTGTTGCTTTGCATACAACAACGTAGTTGTAAAATTTTTAATTTGTGTTTACAAAAATTAATCATATATTTTTCTAATTGCTATTTCTTGCTAACAAAAATTTGCAAACTCCCAACATCAAACTGTCACTTAATTTTCTCTTTTTTACTGAGTATTTGTGTAAACGAACGCCATCCAATAAAAACGAACGAATGAGAAAAGTAGCGAAAACATACAATTTAAAGTTTATAATTTTATAAAAGAAACAAACATTTAATTTTAATACATTTTTATATATTTATAAGTAATAAATAATTTTTATATATTTCTAAGTAATATATTTAATTATACCTTAAAAAAAATTCTATAATAAAAAATAATTATTTTAGTCAATAAGATATCAAATTATTTTTATAGTAACAATTTTTTTTTTTTTTGCTAATTTTATTTTTATAAAAGGAAACAAATTCCTTATCAACTAAAAAATAATCATTAAATTGTACACAAAATTTAAAGAAAATACTCGCGGAGCCAAGCAGTATTTCCTATTGAATTATTTGGCACATATAATTTTTGTGCTAATGAATTTAAAAGTAGAAAATCAAATTTAATAAAAATTATCATTTTGCAAAATTTAAATACAATACATAATTGTTTTGGACAAATAATAAATCTCTTTTTAAATAATTTGTGTGGTCCTGAAAAGGACCGATTGTTTTCAAAGAAATATTTGCTGATTTTTAGTGATTTAACCTCCGAAACCATACAAAGTACGACCTTGTCTCTTCAAAGCATAAACAACATCCATAGCGGTGACGGTTTTCCTCTTGGCGTGTTCAGTATAGGTGACAGCATCACGAATGACGTTTTCTAGGAAGACTTTCAAAACACCACGAGTTTCTTCATAGATTAAACCAGAAATACGTTTTACACCACCACGACGAGCCAAACGTCTAATAGCTGGCTTGGTAATACCTTGGATATTATCACGCAAGACTTTACGATGACGTTTAGCGCCACCTTTTCCCAAACCTTTACCACCTTTGCCACGACCAGTCATTTTTTTTTTATTTAATCTTTATTTTTCACTTAACACTTCACGAATGATGCACAATAACTAATGATTTCCAAATGCTTACGCTCATATTTATACAAAATTTGTGTTAAATTAGAGAGAGCAAGAAATATACATTTGGTCTCTTCATTTAGTGTGCATATGTACAGCCACCAAAAAACACACACATTATTCATTCAATTTTTCTATATAAAGCAAGCTTATTGGGATGTTGATGGTTATTCTTGTGTTAATAGTGTTTGTGTTCAGTGGAAAAAAAAAAAGAAAAAGTGAAATGGCTCGTACTAAGCAAACTGCCCGTAAATCGACTGGTGGCAAAGCACCACGTAAACAATTGGCTACCAAAGCAGCTCGTAAAAGTGCTCCAGCTACCGGTGGTGTTAAAAAACCTCATCGTTATCGCCCTGGTACAGTTGCTTTACGTGAAATCCGTCGTTATCAAAAGAGTACTGAATTGTTGATCCGCAAATTGCCTTTCCAACGTTTGGTTCGTGAAATTGCTCAAGATTTCAAGACTGATTTGCGTTTCCAGAGCTCTGCTGTTATGGCCCTTCAAGAAGCTAGTGAAGCATACTTGGTTGGTTTGTTCGAAGATACCAATTTGTGCGCCATTCATGCCAAGCGTGTGACAATTATGCCCAAAGATATTCAACTGGCTAGACGCATTCGTGGAGAACGTGCTTAAATTAATATTTCTTAATAATAACTGCATTTTTCAAACAATCGGTCCTTATCAGGACCACAAAATATTTATGAAAAAGAGAATAATTTTTTTTACACAAACTTGTTTTTTTTTTAATATTTTCATTTTATGAAAATAAAAATAATTTTTACCATCAAAAATAATAAAGGTTGGCGCCAAAATTTTTCGGCCATTTTTTTATTGTTTTATTCATTTTTTAAATTTCTTAATAAAAATACCACAATACTGATAAAGTTTGGCGCCAAATTATTTATGAAAAAGAGAACATTTTGTTTGAACGCAAACTACCATTTTAATAGTTATAGTTATTAAAATAAAACTAGATTATTTGAATTTAATGAATGCATTTTTAGACTGCTTTCTATGAAAATAAATTTTGGCGCCAAAATGTTATACAAATTTTTTTTTGATTGTTTTATTTTGTAATCTAGGTTCTTAAATACAAATTTCACAATATTATTTTATTTTCACAACTAATAAGGTTTGGCGTCAAATTATTTTCCATTTAATTTTTAACAATCGCTAATTCATTGTTTTTTATCCCGTGTTTATGAAATCTAAACAAATCATCAAAAACAAGTCCAGCTTTTATTTGGGAAAAGTTTATTTTTAACGTTTTTAACAAATTTATGAATAGTTAAAAAACCAATATGTATTATTATTATTATTATTATTTTTAATGATTTTCCTTCCTTAATTTTAATTTTTTTTTTTTTAATAAAAATTAATTTTTTTCTTTATGAAAGTTTTTATATAAAAATTTCAATTGTTTTCAATAAAATTTTGTAATTTTTTCTTTTTGCCTTAGGAAAATTTTGCATTCTTTGCTTAACACAATTTTTTATTATATGACTAAGAATATATGTATTTAAAAAAAATATTATTTAGAATTAAGATTTGGTTTTATATGACTAAAAGAAATAATACTTTTAGATATTTTGATGTATTATTAAATTCTTTCTACATTTGTATATATATTTCTTTAAGCAAATTTCACCCTTTTTAAATCAATATACATACAAATTCCATATAATTTCATCAATATTTATAAAAAATTATAATAATAACAATTTTATTTTAATAAATTGCTTTGGAAATAGTTTGATATAATATTTAAATAATTTTATAAAATATTTACATCTTGCCATCGCATTTATTATGATATATATTTTTTTTTAATTCGACATTCTTCATATTCTCCTAAATTTACCATATACTACATGTACATGGGATATACAAACATATTTTTCAACGGTTTTCATTCAAAATTTTCGATTTTAATAATAATCTTAATATTTTTTTGTTAAAACAGTAGAATTTTTCAAAATTTATAATCAATTTTATTAATAAATCAATCTAAATGTATTTTTTAAAAAGAAAAATTATATAAAATAATTGCTTGGAAATTTTGCCAATATGAAGAAATTTCACTATCAAAGACTTAATTTGGAAATAATTTTATAAAATCACAAAAACAATTTTTTAACAAAATTTTTTATTTACCACGTAGAAAATATAAACAATTTCAATATTTCATTAAATTTGTTTAAAAATAACTAAGAATTATAATAAAATTTAGCAATTTTGTTGAAATTTATAAGAATTTTTTTTACATTCTTCCAACTAAAATGACAATATAAGTTTTAAAAATAATTCAAATTAATAAATTTTTAATAAAATAGAAACTATAACATCCAAACTATGATTTTGTAAAGAAATTTTGAAAATTTTTTAATAAATCTTGTAAAAATTATTAAAAATACTAAAAAACTTTTATTAAATTTTACACACGCTGTTAGTAAAAATCTAAAAAATGCTCAAGTCGACTACTATTAACTTCTCATAAAGTTGAGGTACCCGCTCAAATTTTACTTTACGAAACAAAAACAGTGTTTTACTACCACAAGTGTGTGTTCAAAAGTTGTTTAATTAAAGCAAAAGAAAAAAAAAATAATAATTATTATAATGTCTGATTCTGCCGTTGTTGAAACTACCGCATCTCCAGTTGCTGCTCCAGCTGCCGAGAAAAAAGCAAAGAAAGCTGCTTCCTCCACCAAGGCAAAGAAACCATCGACCACTCCATCTCATCCAACTACTCAAGTAATGGTCGATGCTGCTATTAAAACCTTAAAGGAACGTGGTGGTTCATCCATCCAAGCCATTAAGAAATATCTTACCAGCACTTACAAGGTAGATGCTCAAAAATTGGCTCCTTTTATCAAGAAATATTTGGTTAGTGCTGTTGCCAGTGGAAAATTGATCCAAACAAAAGGTAAGGGTGCTTCTGGTTCATTCAAACTGTCAGCTGCTGCCTCAAAAGATCCCAAGCCAACAAAAGCAGCTGTAGAAAAGAAGAAGAAGGCTGCTGGTGAGAAAAAGAAGAAGGCAGCTGCCGCCACCAAAAAGGCTGCTACTACAGCAGTAAAGAAAGCAACTGCTGCTAAAAAGACTGCCGAAAAGAAGAAGACCGAAAAGGTAAAAGCTAAAACCGCCAAAAAGACTGGCACAGTTAAAGCAAAACCCGCCGCCAAAAAAGCACCAGCAACTAAACCAAAAGCACCAAAGGCTAAAACAGTAGCAGCAGCAAAACCCGTCGCTAAAAAAGCAGCTCCATCAAAGAAACCAGCTGCCAAAAAAGCCGCCGGTAAAAAGTAAATATTCTTTTTTTGAAAAAAGTATGTATTTTTGGAAAAAAGATTTCATATCTAAACAGTCCTTTTCAGGACTACAAAATATTTACAAAAAAGAGATTAAATTGCAAATTCAAATATGTATTTTCTTTCTACCTAAAAAAAAAAAAAAAAATACAAATTTACAGTATTTTCGGAGAAAAGCATTTAATGTCCAGACAAATCGAAAATTCATAATGATTTTACCTAAAATTGGCGTCGGAAAAATAAAACAATTGTTATTTTCTTAAATTGTGAACACACAAATACAAAAAATTCAAAATAACTAAATTTTCTTTTACCTCAAACAGATTTACATATATTTGAAAGAAAATTTGTAAACAATTTTGTGTAGAAAATCATAGCCAAGAAAGTCGATAAATAGTTACATTTGTTAAAAAAAAGCTTAATATTTTAACAAAAAAAATTAAGTAGTGTTTTTAGGAAATCAAAAGAAATTTTGTACAGAAAAAATAAACAAAATTTTTTTTTGTTTGTAAAAATCTAAAAAGTTCATGTTTTTTCTAAAAAAAAATATATATATATAATATTTCTATCAATAATGATTCTTTTAGAAAATCGGCTAACTTAATTTTAATCGGAATTGATATTTTCTTGTAATAATCTGTTTAAATTTAAAATCTTGCGGTTTAATTTGCCTTTAGCGGGAAAGATCGTCGATTAGCCGAAAATCTAGCAGTTTTTATTAGACAAAATTTAATTTTTAGAATCCATAAATGTTTTAATTTTTAGAATCCATAAATGTTATAAAATTTACAAATTGGTATTATTTATTTAAAAAAAAAAAACTTAAATTTATGCAAAAAATATATATAAATAAAACCGGTTAACCGACGCAAAAATTTAGTACAATTTTTAAAATTGCACATCTGTATTTACATTAACAATTTAAATCAAATTGATATTTTCATTAAAAAATAACAATAACTTTTTATTTAATCATTATCTTTGATTTATACATTAACAATAAAAAATTTAATCCCTTTTTGAATTCAATTTGTGGCCCTGAAAAGGGCCTTTTGAGGAAAGAAAAAATATATAATTTTTTCTATAGCAATCGATTTACTTCGAGCTGGTATATTTGGTGACAGCTTTAGTACCTTCACTGACAGCATGCTTGGCCAATTCACCGGGCAACAATAGACGAACAGCAGTTTGAATTTCCCGACTGGTGATGGTTGAACGTTTGTTGTATTGGGCCAAACGAGATGCTTCAGCGGCAATACGTTCAAAAATATCATTAACAAAACTGTTCATGATACTCATGGCCTTTGAAGAAATACCAGTATCGGGATGAACTTGTTTCAATACTTTGTAAATGTAGATGGCATAACTTTCCTTGCGCTTCTTTCTACGGCTAGTCTTGTCACTCTTGGTAATATTTTTTTGGGCTTTACCGGCCTTTTTTGCTGCTTTACCGCTGGTTTTAGGAGGCATTCTAGATATGTATTTACTTTTATTTTCACAAACACTTTTATCACTGTTCACAATTTTGGCTTCACCACCAAAAATATGACTCTTAAGTACAATTTGTTGAACGAAAAATTCAACTTTGTCGCTACTCGGCTAACACGAACAAATAACCACCTCTTGTGTGTGAAGATTTTAATGAAAAAAGTATAAATAGCAACTGTTTGAATACGAAATGATATCATTTTTGTGTATTCAGTGCTAAGTGAAGTGTTTAGTTAAATAAAAAACAAAAATTAAATATGTCTGGTCGTGGTAAAGGTGGCAAAGTTAAGGGAAAGGCAAAGTCCCGTTCAAACCGTGCTGGTTTACAATTTCCTGTTGGTCGTATTCATCGTTTGTTGCGTAAAGGCAATTACGCTGAACGTGTTGGTGCCGGTGCTCCAGTTTATTTAGCTGCCGTTATGGAATACTTGGCTGCTGAAGTTTTGGAATTGGCTGGTAATGCTGCTCGTGACAACAAAAAGACCAGAATTATTCCTCGTCATTTGCAGTTAGCAATCCGTAACGATGAGGAATTGAACAAATTGTTGTCTGGTGTTACCATTGCTCAAGGTGGTGTTTTGCCAAACATTCAAGCTGTTCTTTTACCCAAGAAAACCGAAAAGAAGGCTTAAATATTCAATTCAAAATACATATTTAAAAACCAACAACCCAACCCGTCCTTTTCAGGACGACAAATTATTTTTTGAAAAAGAGAACAAATTTTTTAAAACAATTTATTCCAATAAAAAACTTTTATTTTACAGATTTTTTGTTATAATAAAAGATTATAATGTAAAATATTTATTTTACATTATAATATCAATTTCATCGGTATAGTATTTTTAAAAATTTTTTACAAAGAATGTTTACTTATTAGTATGTTCGTTCGATTACTTTTCTCAGTCAAATACAGTAAGAATTATTCGGTAACAAACTTACAATAAATTAATTTTCTAAAAAAAAGTACGCGCACGAAAATTTACAAGCTGTTTGTAAATGGTGGATGTGGAAATAGATTTTATATTTTTTTATCTTTTCCATAATTAATTTTACAATATTTGTTGCTTTGCATACAACAACGTAGTTGTAAAATTTTTAATTTGTGTTTACAAAAATTAATCATATATTTTTCTAATTGCTATTTCTTGCTAACAAAAATTTGCAAACTCCCAACATCAAACTGTCACTTAATTTTCTCTTTTTTACTGAGTATTTGTGTAAACGAACGCCATCCAATAAAAACGAACGAATGAGAAAAGTAGCGAAAACATACAATTTAAAGTTTATAATTTTATAAAAGAAACAAACATTTAATTTTAATACATTTTTATATATTTATAAGTAATAAATAATTTTTATATATTTCTAAGTAATATATTTAATTATACCTTAAAAAAAATTCTATAATAAAAAATAATTATTTTAGTCAATAAGATATCAAATTATTTTTATAGTAACAATTTTTTTTTTTTTTGCTAATTTTATTTTTATAAAAGGAAACAAATTCCTTATCAACTAAAAAATAATCATTAAATTGTACACAAAATTTAAAGAAAATACTCGCGGAGCCAAGCAGTATTTCCTATTGAATTATTTGGCACATATAATTTTTGTGCTAATGAATTTAAAAGTAGAAAATCAAATTTAATAAAAATTATCATTTTGCAAAATTTAAATACAATACATAATTGTTTTGGACAAATAATAAATCTCTTTTTAAATAATTTTTGTGGTCCTGAAAAGGACCGATTGTTTTCAAAGAAATATTTGCTGATTTTTAGTGATTTAACCTCCGAAACCATACAAAGTACGACCTTGTCTCTTCAAAGCATAAACAACATCCATAGCGGTGACGGTTTTCCTCTTGGCGTGTTCAGTATAGGTGACAGCATCACGAATGACGTTTTCTAGGAAGACTTTCAAAACACCACGAGTTTCTTCATAGATTAAACCAGAAATACGTTTTACACCACCACGACGAGCCAAACGTCTAATAGCTGGCTTGGTAATACCTTGGATATTATCACGCAAGACTTTACGATGACGTTTAGCGCCACCTTTTCCCAAACCTTTACCACCTTTGCCACGACCAGTCATTTTTTTTTTATTTAATCTTTATTTTTCACTTAACACTTCACGAATGATGCACAATAACTAATGATTTCCAAATGCTTACGCTCATATTTATACAAAATTTGTGTTAAATTAGAGAGAGCAAGAAATATACATTTGGTCTCTTCATTTAGTGTGCATATGTACAGCCACCAAAAAACACACACATTATTCATTCAATTTTTCTATATAAAGCAAGCTTATTGGGATGTTGATGGTTATTCTTGTGTTAATAGTGTTTGTGTTCAGTGGAAAAAAAAAAAGAAAAAGTGAAATGGCTCGTACTAAGCAAACTGCCCGTAAATCGACTGGTGGCAAAGCACCACGTAAACAATTGGCTACCAAAGCAGCTCGTAAAAGTGCTCCAGCTACCGGTGGTGTTAAAAAACCTCATCGTTATCGCCCTGGTACAGTTGCTTTACGTGAAATCCGTCGTTATCAAAAGAGTACTGAATTGTTGATCCGCAAATTGCCTTTCCAACGTTTGGTTCGTGAAATTGCTCAAGATTTCAAGACTGATTTGCGTTTCCAGAGCTCTGCTGTTATGGCCCTTCAAGAAGCTAGTGAAGCATACTTGGTTGGTTTGTTCGAAGATACCAATTTGTGCGCCATTCATGCCAAGCGTGTGACAATTATGCCCAAAGATATTCAACTGGCTAGACGCATTCGTGGAGAACGTGCTTAAATTAATATTTCTTAATAATAACTGCATTTTTCAAACAATCGGTCCTTATCAGGACCACAAAATATTTATGAAAAAGAGAATAATTTTTTTTACACAAACTTGTTTTTTTTTTAATATTTTCATTTTATGAAAATAAAAATAATTTTTACCATCAAAAATAATAAAGGTTGGCGCCAAAATTTTTCGGCCATTTTTTTATTGTTTTATTCATTTTTTAAATTTCTTAATAAAAATACCACAATACTGATAAAGTTTGGCGCCAAATTATTTATGAAAAAGAGAACATTTTGTTTGAACGCAAACTACCATTTTAATAGTTATAGTTATTAAAATAAAACTAGATTATTTGAATTTAATGAATGCATTTTTAGACTGCTTTCTATGAAAATAAATTTTGGCGCCAAAATGTTATACAAATTTTTTTTTGATTGTTTTATTTTGTAATCTAGGTTCTTAAATACAAATTTCACAATATTATTTTATTTTCACAACTAATAAGGTTTGGCGTCAAATTATTTTCCATTTAATTTTTAACAATCGCTAATTCATTGTTTTTTATCCCGTGTTTATGAAATCTAAACAAATCATCAAAAACAAGTCCAGCTTTTATTTGGGAAAAGTTTATTTTTAACGTTTTTAACAAATTTATGAATAGTTAAAAAACCAATATGTATTATTATTATTATTATTATTTTTAATGATTTTCCTTCCTTAATTTTAATTTTTTTTTTTTTAATAAAAATTAATTTTTTTCTTTATGAAAGTTTTTATATAAAAATTTCAATTGTTTTCAATAAAATTTTGTAATTTTTTCTTTTTGCCTTAGGAAAATTTTGCATTCTTTGCTTAACACAATTTTTTATTATATGACTAAGAATATATGTATTTAAAAAAAATATTATTTAGAATTAAGATTTGGTTTTATATGACTAAAAGAAATAATACTTTTAGATATTTTGATGTATTATTAAATTCTTTCTACATTTGTATATATATTTCTTTAAGCAAATTTCACCCTTTTTAAATCAATATACATACAAATTCCATATAATTTCATCAATATTTATAAAAAATTATAATAATAACAATTTTATTTTAATAAATTGCTTTGGAAATAGTTTGATATAATATTTAAATAATTTTATAAAATATTTACATCTTGCCATCGCATTTATTATGATATATATTTTTTTTTAATTCGACATTCTTCATATTCTCCTAAATTTACCATATACTACATGTACATGGGATATACAAACATATTTTTCAACGGTTTTCATTCAAAATTTTCGATTTTAATAATAATCTTAATATTTTTTTGTTAAAACAGTAGAATTTTTCAAAATTTATAATCAATTTTATTAATAAATCAATCTAAATGTATTTTTTAAAAAGAAAAATTATATAAAATAATTGCTTGGAAATTTTGCCAATATGAAGAAATTTCACTATCAAAGACTTAATTTGGAAATAATTTTATAAAATCACAAAAACAATTTTTTAACAAAATTTTTTATTTACCACGTAGAAAATATAAACAATTTCAATATTTCATTAAATTTGTTTAAAAATAACTAAGAATTATAATAAAATTTAGCAATTTTGTTGAAATTTATAAGAATTTTTTTTACATTCTTCCAACTAAAATGACAATATAAGTTTTAAAAATAATTCAAATTAATAAATTTTTAATAAAATAGAAACTATAACATCCAAACTATGATTTTGTAAAGAAATTTTGAAAATTTTTTAATAAATCTTGTAAAAATTATTAAAAATACTAAAAAACTTTTATTAAATTTTACACACGCTGTTAGTAAAAATCTAAAAAATGCTCAAGTCGACTACTATTAACTTCTCATAAAGTTGAGGTACCCGCTCAAATTTTACTTTACGAAACAAAAACAGTGTTTTACTACCACAAGTGTGTGTTCAAAAGTTGTTTAATTAAAGCAAAAGAAAAAAAAAATAATAATTATTATAATGTCTGATTCTGCCGTTGTTGAAACTACCGCATCTCCAGTTGCTGCTCCAGCTGCCGAGAAAAAAGCAAAGAAAGCTGCTTCCTCCACCAAGGCAAAGAAACCATCGACCACTCCATCTCATCCAACTACTCAAGTAATGGTCGATGCTGCTATTAAAACCTTAAAGGAACGTGGTGGTTCATCCATCCAAGCCATTAAGAAATATCTTACCAGCACTTACAAGGTAGATGCTCAAAAATTGGCTCCTTTTATCAAGAAATATTTGGTTAGTGCTGTTGCCAGTGGAAAATTGATCCAAACAAAAGGTAAGGGTGCTTCTGGTTCATTCAAACTGTCAGCTGCTGCCTCAAAAGATCCCAAGCCAACAAAAGCAGCTGTAGAAAAGAAGAAGAAGGCTGCTGGTGAGAAAAAGAAGAAGGCAGCTGCCGCCACCAAAAAGGCTGCTACTACAGCAGTAAAGAAAGCAACTGCTGCTAAAAAGACTGCCGAAAAGAAGAAGACCGAAAAGGTAAAAGCTAAAACCGCCAAAAAGACTGGCACAGTTAAAGCAAAACCCGCCGCCAAAAAAGCACCAGCAACTAAACCAAAAGCACCAAAGGCTAAAACAGTAGCAGCAGCAAAACCCGTCGCTAAAAAAGCAGCTCCATCAAAGAAACCAGCTGCCAAAAAAGCCGCCGGTAAAAAGTAAATATTCTTTTTTTGAAAAAAGTATGTATTTTTGGAAAAAAGATTTCATATCTAAACAGTCCTTTTCAGGACTACAAAATATTTACAAAAAAGAGATTAAATTGCAAATTCAAATATGTATTTTCTTTCTACC
>CATIYI010000046.1:0-23236 GCA_949748255.1 Eustalomyia histrio
ATAGATTCATATATACATCTAGTGTGATAAAATGGGATATTTCAGCATAGATTCATATATACATCTAGTGTTATAAAATGGGATATTTCAGCATAGATTCATATATACATCTAGTGTGATAAAATGGGATATTTCAGCATAGATTCATATATACATCTAGTGTTATAAAATGGGATATTTCAGCATAGATTCATATATACATCTAGTGTGATAAAATGGGACATTTCAGCATAGATTCATATATACATCTAGTGTGATAAAATGGGATATTTCAGCATAGATTCATATATACATCTAGTGTGATAAAATGGGACATTTCAGCATAGATTCATATATACATCTAGTGTGATAAAATGGGACATTTCAGCATAGATTCATATATACATCTAGTGTGATAAAATGGGATATTTCAGCATAGATTCATATATACATCTAGTGTGATAAAATGGGATATTTCAGCATAGATTCATATATACATCTAGTGTGATAAAATGGGACATTTCAGCATAGATTCATATATACATCTAGTGTGATAAAATGGGATATTTCAGCATAGATTCATATATACATCTAGTGTGATAAAATGGGATATTTCAGCATAGATTCATATATGCATCTAGTGTGATAAAATGGGATATTTCAGCATAGATACATATATACATCTAGTGTGATAAAATGGGATATTTCAGCATAGATACATATATACATCTAGTGTGATAAAATGGGATATTTCAGCATAGATACATATATACATCTAGTGTGATAAAATGGGATATTTCAGCATAGATTTATATATACATCTAGTGTGATAAAATGGGATATTTCAGCATAGATACATATATACATCTAGTGTGATAAAATGGGATATTTCAGCATAGATACATATATACATCTAGTGTGATAAAATGGGATATTTCAGCATAGATACATATATACATCTAGTGTGATAAAATGGGATATTTCAGCATAGATACATATATACATCTAGTGTGATAAAATGGGATATTTCAGCATAGATTCATATATACATCTAGTGTGATAAAATGGGATATTTCAGCATAGATTCATATATACATCTAGTGTGATAAAATGGGATATTTCAGCATAGATTCATATATACATCTAGTGTGATAAAATGGGATATTTCAGCATAGATACATATATACATCTAGTGTGATAAAATGGGATATTTCAGCATAGATACATATATACATCTAGTGTGATAAAATGGGACATTTCAGCATAGATACATATATACATCTAGTGTGATAAAATGGGATATTTTAGCATAGATACATATATACATCTGGTGTGATAAAATGGGATATTTCAGCATAGATTCATATATACATCTAGTGTGATAAAATGGGATATTTCAGCATAGATTCATATATACATCTGGTGTGATAAAATGGGATATTTCAGCATAGATACATATATACATCTATAATCATATATACATCTAGTGTGATAACATGGGACATTTCAGCATAGATTCATATATACATCTAGTGTGATAAAATGGGACATTTCAGCATAGATTCATATATACATCTAGTGTGATAAAATGGGACATTTCAGCATAGATTCATATATACATCTAGTGTGATAAAATGGGACATTTCAGCATAGATTTATATATACATCTAGTGTGATAAAATGGGACATTTCAGCATAGATTCATATATACATCTAGTGTGATAAAATGGGATATTTCAGCATAGATTCATATATACATCTAGTGTGATAAAATGGGACATTTCAGCATAGATTTATATATACATCTAGTGTGATAAAATGGGACATTTCAGCATAGATTTATATATACCTCTAGTGTGATAAAATGGGACATTTCAGCATAGATTCATATATACATCTAGTGTGATAAAATGGGACATTTCAGCATAGATTCATATATACATCTAGTGTGATAAAATGGGACATTTCAGCATAGATTTATATATACATCTAGTGTGATAAAATGGGACATTTCAGCATAGATTCATATATACATCTAGTGTGATAAAATGGGATATTTCAGCATAGATTCATATATACATCTAGTGTGGTAACATGGGACATTTCAGCATAGATTTATATATACATCTAGTGTGATAAAATGGGACATTTCAGCATAGATTTATATATACATCTAGTGTGATAAAATGGGACATTTCAGCATAGATTCATATATACATCTAGTGTGATAAAATGGGACATTTCAGCATAGATTCGTATATACATCTAGTGTGATAAAATGGGACATTTCAGCATAGATTCATATATACATCTAGTGTGATAAAATGGGACATTTCAGCATAGATTCATATATACATCTAGTGTGATAAAATGGGACATTTCAGCATAGATTCATATATACATCTAGTGTGATAAAATGGGATATTTCAGCATAGATTCATATATACATCTAGTGTGATAAAATGGGACATTTCAGCATAGATTCATATATACATCTAGTGTGATAAAATGGGATATTTCAGCATAGATTCATATATACATCTAGTGTGATAAAATGGGATATTTCAGCATAGATTCATATATACATCTAGTGTTATAAAATGGGATATTTCAGCATAGATTCATATATACATCTAGTGTGATAAAATGGGATATTTCAGCATAGATACCTATATACATCTAGTGTGATAAAATGGGATATTTCAGCATAGATTCATATATACATCTAGTGTGATAAAATGGGACATTTCAGCATAGATTCATATATACATCTAGTGTGATAAAATGGGACATTTCAGCATAGATTCATATATACATCTAGTGTGATAAAATAGGATATTTCAGCATAGATTCATATATACATCTAGTGTGATAAAATGGGACATTTCAGCATAGATTCATATATACATCTAGTGTGATAAAATGGGATATTTCAGCATAGATTCATATATACATCTAGTGTGATAAAATGGGATATTTCAGCATAGATTCATATATACATCTAGTGTGATAAAATGGGACATTTCAGCATAGATTCATATATACATCTAGTGTGATAAAATGGGATATTTCAGCATAGATTCATATATACATCTAGTGTGATAAAATGGGATATTTCAGCATAGATTCATATATACATCTAGTGTGATAAAATGGGATATTTCAGCATAGATTCATATATACATCTAGTGTGATAAAATGGGATATTTCAGCATAGATTCATATATACATCTAGTGTTATAAAATGGGATATTTCAGCATAGATTCATATATACATCTAGTGTGATAAAATGGGATAGTTCAGCATAGATTCATATATACATCTAGTGTTATAAAATGGGATATTTCAGCATAGATTCATATATACATCTAGTGTGATAAAATGGGATATTTCAGCATAGATTCATATATACATCTAGTGTTATAAAATGGGATATTTCAGCATAGATTCATATATACATCTAGTGTGATAAAATGGGATATTTCAGCATAGATTCATATATACATCTAGTGTTATAAAATGGGATATTTCAGCATAGATTCATATATACATCTAGTGTGATAAAATGGGACATTTCAGCATAGATTCATATATACATCTAGTGTGATAAAATGGGATATTTCAGCATAGATTCATATATACATCTAGTGTGATAAAATGGGACATTTCAGCATAGATTCATATATACATCTAGTGTGATAAAATGGGACATTTCAGCATAGATTCATATATACATCTAGTGTGATAAAATGGGATATTTCAGCATAGATTCATATATACATCTAGTGTGATAAAATGGGATATTTCAGCATAGATTCATATATACATCTAGTGTGATAAAATGGGACATTTCAGCATAGATTCATATATACATCTAGTGTGATAAAATGGGATATTTCAGCATAGATTCATATATACATCTAGTGTGATAAAATGGGATATTTCAGCATAGATTCATATATACATCTAGTGTGATAAAATGGGATATTTCAGCATAGATTCATATATACATCTAGTGTGATAAAATGGGATATTTCAGCATAGATTCATATATACATCTAGTGTGATAAAATGGGATATTTCAGCATAGATACATATATACATCTAGTGTGATAAAATGGGATATTTCAGCATATCAGTTATATCAGAATTCCTTGGAAACTCAAAAGCACAAAACTATGCAGAAAATATTGAATGCATGCTAATCGGTTTTAACAATATTGGCACGGTGAAAGGTTTCATCAGGATATAAAGGTATTGGAAGAAAGATTTAAAGGGAAATCCCAAAGTGTAATGCTTGCTGAATACGTATGGGGCTTGTACAGAAACCTTGGCCCATCGGAACATTCACGTCAAGCTAAATACAGGAAAGCATATTAAGTTTAATCTTTAATCCATTGTCATACTACTGCTATTTCCCAATTCCCTTTTACTCGAAAATTTGAAGCAAAAGAATAAATATGTACATACTATAATAAACCACTATTAAAACAAAATTATAATTTTTTTATAGAAGTTGGCGTGTTATTTTGCCAATTAATCGTAAAGAGCTTTATTTACAACAATGGTGTCTTTGGTGACCTCCACTGAAATTTTCCGGCAAACATTTTCGTAGAATATTTTAATCCTAAAATGTCCTTTTTTAAACGATATTTTTTGATTTTATCGAAAAAAGGGACAAATTGACCCATAAAGAGACCAGTTAGAGGGTTAATATCTTCCACAAAAATAATCCTCATACAATTTCACAATACAACTCTGACCATAAGAATTCTCTCAGACATTAACTTACAGCATTTTTTTCATATAGTATAATGCTCCCTTCGACCAAAAAATGAAAACTTTGACCCACTGTAAAAAAAATACTCAGACGTGCTGGACCATAACTTTGTTCTACAAAAATGATCTACTCAACATACCCTTTCAGAATTATAGGGTCGCTATTCTGTTCCAAGAATGCTGTTGGACAGTGATATTAACATTAAAAACCGAAATTGTTGTTATAACAATATTTGTATTATATTTTCTCTTTTTATTCATATACATATTTATCTTCAAAATTAAATAAAAAACGTATATCATATATTTGGGACATACATCAAAGGCACTTATATGTGACTTGAGTTTTGAGTAGAATAAGTGTCACATATAACTTTAAATACAGGAAATGACCCTCCACACAGTTTTCTTTTGTTGTTAAAAATGTGAACAATACATATTATTATAACAATTAAGTGGAATAATATTTTTTCTGAATTTCCTATAGTTTGATTTTATCAAATAAGGTAAGTAAAAGCCTCAAAAATTAAATTATTAATTATTATAATTTATTATATGTTTGTTATAAAATAAAAATTTTACTGGCTGTGTAAAATTTTAAAAATTTAAAACCTGGATCCAATTACTTCATCTGCTTTGCCTCTGCAGACTTCACATCCCAGCAAAACCACACATTACCAAATAATGGGTAAAGTAATGTATAGCCATAGGGACCGATGGATTACTTTACACCTTACTTCTTCATTGATGAATTTTATAGGCGATGAGCCTCAAAGTAATGTATATACCCATTACCTTAGAGGTAATAATGTAAAGGGTTACTTATATGGTTACGAGAATGGAAAAAGTAATGTGTCTAAAAATAGATTTTTAAAAAAGAGGAATTTTTATTAAAAATTATTACAAATATTTTATTTAAAATTTTTGTAATTAAAAATAATGTGGTCAAGATGGGAATCGAACCAGGGAAATTTGGTTACCAGCTAATAACTCTACCCACTGAGCTTTTGACGCATATAGTATTTGATTGCTTTAAACTTAAATGAACTGTTTCGCTTCATTTTTTCACTAGTGTTATCAAAACAAACATACATTACCCTTTTGCTTACAAAAAAAACACAAACTAATGTATCTATAAATAGATTTTCAAAAATATTTCTATTATTACTTTACCTTTATAAATCATATATTACGTAATCAATAATGAGTAACTTATTACTTTATGCTTGCAAATAACGGAAAAGGTAACGAGCTATCATTACAAGCTAATGCATGAGAATATCGCACCCATTACCAAAGTTTAGCTGATATAAATACTTTGATGCAATCCTCTATTTATCTGTATAACACTGGTGCCATCTCTTTCGAATGTTGTTCATATCTGGAAAATGAATTGCATTTGATGAGCTGGCAACTATTCTATGATGGGATATTTGATGGTCTGAAGATTCGCCCAAGTATGTTTTTATAACATTTTGCTCTCTGTACTCTAGAAGTGTAATAGGCTTACCAGCGTTTATTTTGTTATAAGGCCAGCAGGCATTACAAAGTGCAAGATCAAGCATGTGAAAAACCACCATCATATACTAACGAATTGATCGCCTAGGGCATGAACAATACGAAACCATTACATGCTTTTAACGTTTATTGGGTATATACTGGCGAAACAGAAGTCTTCCTCTCCACAAACGAAGAGCCTTATCCAGGGCTAAGTCTTATGAAGTACTGTAGATTCTTTTAACATTTTCAATAATATAATTTACGACATTTTGAATTTTGTGTAAGGGATTGGTTTATCACACTGCTCATCGTAATATTAACACATGCAATGGAATATATTTTCAAACATTGTACAACTCCTAGTCTTACAGAAAATGCTTTGAAAATAAAGCGTATTTTTGCTTCAATACAGGTTTATCTCAATTTTTTTGTTCAAAAGCATTAGAATACAGAAAGCAATTACGTTATTAATTTTTTGTTCAAGTAAAAAGCTAGCACGTGCATTAGTCCATGATACTATTTTATGCACTAATTCATTGCATTAGGTCGTAGAATTGTGTGAACATATGTAAAAAAAATTTAAACACATGTCTTTAATATTAGCTAGTTGCTGATTTGGACATATGTACTGTAATAAAGGAAAATGTGAAAAACACGAAAGATGGTAAGTAAATTTCATCTAAACTCAATAAAAAAAAATCAACTGGATGTAAGCATAAATAGATTTTTCCGTTGATTTGTGAGTTAAATAGAGATAATAACAATTAACATTTTCAAGGGCACGAAGAATGTTGATTAAAGTCGTAGCTGCCCAAAAAATGCATTCCATTCGTGTGTATTATCCATGATTACTAAATAAAAAATAAGTAAAATTTTTCATTTGTGGCTGCCACGTTATTTTTCATCAAAAATATTCAAATTTCAAAGTTAAAAAAATATTCAAGTTTGAAATTTGACTGAAAAAAGTTAATACAGTTTAGCCTAGAGGAAAAGCAATGGCCTAACAAACAGAAAGTCGCCGGTTCGTGCTCAGTTCGTAGCATAGAGTATCTTTTTATAGAGTATCTATTTATACAATACTAGCTTAAAAGCCTGATACTGTGTATCGGTAGTTTTAAATATGGAAATATGATTAGAAGAAAATATTATTCTGTTTTCTAAAGATTTTACTATTTAAATACATTTATTTCATCTCTTGAAGTGGATGTTAAAATTAAAGTTTAGAATTTCTTATGTATAGGTCAATCAAGGGGGGCGTGACCAGTATTAATTGTTTTATTATCACTTGTTCCCCTTTCCATTCCATCGATCCTCATTTCATCTCATTGCATTTCATTCAATAAATTTATCTAGTATTTTAATTTCACGTACCCCGTTTCATTCCACTTCAAATATAACAATAAAAATTCGGAATTTTGTAAACAAAAAAATTGGCAGTTACAACATTATTAAAATTTTATAACAGTGATGGTAGGTTAAACTAAAAAAATTTTGTTGCAACTACAAATATGTTTCTCTCTAAGTTTTTCTTAGTAAACCCTTAAGTTATAACATACCTGTTAGTCAGTCGCAGACTGCTTAATTTGCCTCCCATTGACACTTTATCATGCACATTGGTTTCATTATGAATTAATCCAGTTACTATCTAAACAGCTGCGTAATCACTTCTTTTTGAACTGCAGCCACAAATTCGGTTATGCTTAAATCAGTTAAGTACAGGGTGGCGCAAAAATAACCTTCCGATGTTTTTTGGCTGTAATTTAAAAAAAAATTAAAAACTTTGATTCTTCTTGTGGATTATTTTTATTTGGTCTTTTATTTTATATACCCTCCACCATATATGGTGAGGGTATATATCAGTTTGTCATTCCGTTTGTAATATGTCGAAATATAGGTTTAAGACCCCATAAAGTATATATATTCGTGATCCTTATGCAATTTTAAGTCGATTTAGCGATGTCCGTCTGTCTGTCTGTTGAAATCACGATCACGACGCGAAGACGCAAGCGGGGGTGCCTATTTTCACCCAGATTATTGAAAATCCTCCCGAGCAGTTTGGTATTTAAAATGAGCAAAATCGGTCAAGCGGTTCAAAAGTTATGAGTGAAAATGTGAAGGTTCCTCTAAATTTTCCATACAAATTTGTACAATTTTTCTGTATCTATTTTTTTTTTTTTGTTAAGTAAGTAAAAATGTTATTAAGTCTTCTTATTGTTCGATTACATTTATTGTCTTACATACTATGACAACTAAGTTAACGTAAAAATGAACAATGTTAAAGTCGCTAACAGAGCAGACCTCTGTAAATAACATTGCTAAAACTAAATAACAAAAGTTCGTTACATAAATTGACAAAACATATTCATATTACAGTTCATGCAAAATTTAGTATATACGTATATCATCTTTAACCCCTTTGGTGGAGGGTATTCAAAGATTCGGCATAGCCGAATTTAGCCCATTTTTACTTGTTTTTACGTCAAGTCAAGAATATGATGTCATGTAAATGGCCGCCGCCACAGTTGATTGTCATTTGAGCCCTTTTTATGGCATTTTCCATCACTTTGGCCAAAACTTCCGGCGATAGGTCCTCACATTCTTGACGTATATTGTCTTTAAGAGCTGCAAGAGTCTGAGGCTTGTTGACAGAAACCCGCGACTTTAAAAAGCCCCACAAAAAGAAGTCTGGAGCGGTCAAATCAGGCGATCTTGCTGGCCAGTGCAAATCGCCAAAACGGGAGATTAGGCGCCCGGGAAATGCATCCTTTAGCATATCGGTTGTGGCACGTGTAGTGTGTGGCGTTGCACTGTCCTGTTGGAACCACATGTTTTCCAATCCCAATTCATCAAGTTGCGGCAAGAAGAACTCGTTGATCATTGCTCTGTAGCGCTCACCATTCATAGTAACCGTTTGGCCCGCGACGTCTTCGAAGAAAAAAGGTCCGATGACTCCTCCAGCGAAAACAGCACACCATACAGTGACTTTGAGCGGGTGTAATGGCTCACGGATTTTCAGTGCCCCAGAAGCGTAAATTTTGCTTATTTACGTACCCGCTAAGATGGAAATGGGCCTCATCACTCATGATTATTTTTGATGAAAAATCATCTTCATTATTGCTCAAATAAATAGTCACCAATATTCCGCGTTCTGGAGCAGTGTAGCGTAACATTGTTTATTAACGTGTATTTCGCGTGTGTTTACTACACAAATGTCAAAACAGAACTGACATTAGGGGCCAATCGCAAAATTTATAGCATTTTCTGATAGGAGGATTACTTTTGCGCCACCTTGTATTATTTCAGCTTTGTAAAAGTCGCGGATTGGGGTTTTCGCCATTGATTTACATTGTTATATACACGTAGTTTCTCTTTAAAGAATGCAATTTAAACAACCCAATCTTAATCGGTGATCTGAACGTAAGACTAGGTATATTGCAAAATAATATTAATGATATTCTACAACCAAACCTCTGTGGGTTAAATGCAGAAAGAAGATCCAAAGACACTTTTTTGTCTAGAGGCCGAACTTTCATAAAATTCTGTTGCGATTATGGAATGGTAATTATAAATGGTATGACGATTGGTGATGAAAATATTACAATGCTAGGAAAACATCTTTCAAATGATTACGCAAATATAAAGAGTATGAGAATAATGAAAATAAAGAAAAATATTTAAAAGCCAATAAAAAATTTAAAAAAGTGTGTCAAGAAGAAAAAGCAAAATACTTA
This sequence comes from Eustalomyia histrio, assembly GCA_949748255.1. Classification (NCBI taxonomy): domain Eukaryota; kingdom Metazoa; phylum Arthropoda; class Insecta; order Diptera; family Anthomyiidae; genus Eustalomyia; species Eustalomyia histrio. The sequence continues at coordinate 9,991 of CATIYI010000046.1, forward strand.
ATGAATCTAGATAAAAAGTTAGAAAAAGTTAGTGATAGTAGAGATTGGTGGAAAATCGCAAAGGAAATCAGTAACTGTGATAATTTACAAAGTATATTGGCACCGACCGAAAATCTCAAGGCGTATTTTCAGCAGCTTTTTAATCCTGTACAAAACCCAATAGACATATAATATGCTTTCTTGCATATAGTAGATAGCCACTTAGATAGAGTAATAACAACAGCCTAAATAAAGGAAGTGTTGATAAAAGCTAACAATAACAAAGCGCCAGGGGAAGATCGTATTCCATATAAATTTTTTAAAAATTCTGCGGGGGAATTTATTGGAGAAATTGCAACAACATTTAACGTTATATTTGATAGTGCTAAAATAGATGATGCGTTTATTTTAAGCATACACTCAGAATATTATGTAGTTAACTGTTTGTAGTTTAATAAAAAAGTTTTCCGTTCCATTAAAAAATAAAGAAAACTACATTTATTTTTCAAAAAAATATCTCTATTAACTTTTTTATACATTTATTCGAAATAATTTACTATCATTTACCGATTTTTTTCAGTTTAATTTATTTTTTCATTTGTTTGAAATTTAATAAAAATATACCCACAAAACAGAAACTTGTGGTTTATTTGTGTCCGTAACAGTTATTACAAATTTAAATTTTGTTTGCTGTCTGTTTCAAAAAAAAGTATTCAAAAAATTTCAATTTGTTTTTTTATTTAAATTGGTTGTATATATACAAAATTTTTCAATACAAATTACAAAAACTTCATAAACACACATACATACACAAATACTTTCACACAAAAAGTGTTTATAGCTTCATATGCATACATACATTTTGTATTGTACGAGTATATTAAAAAAAAAACAGAAAATACCAAAACGGAAAGAATTTCAATTAAATGAAAAAAACATTTATTTGACATTTATTTTAACTGATTATATCAGTTGTTTCTTACGGATGTGTCAGTTGATTAATCAACATTTAAAAATAAATATCAAATGGCATTTAATTTAAATGAAAATTAAGTAGACCGGTTTTCAAATGAAATATCATTTCTTTTAAATGATATTTTCAGTTATTTTAACTTACAAACTTTTTTAAGCATAATTTATCCGATACATATCATACATAAAAAGGCGACTCTTCAATACCAAACTATCGTGGAATCTCTTTCATGATCACTTTGCCAAAAATAATGCTGGGATTAATAACTAACAGATTGTCTGAGTTTGTTGAACGCTACAAATGTCTGAATGAATATCAAGCTGGATTTCAAAAAAATTACACAACGGTTGATAATATTTATAACCTTACAGCACTAGTGCATTTAAATCGCCAACGGAAGAAGAAAACGTATGCTCCCTTTGTCGACTTTAAAGCCGCATTTGACAAAGTCTCATGAAATGCTGTGATATATAAGTTACACACAATGTGCATCTCGACCAAAACAGTAAAATTTATAGAAAATATTTTTAAAAACACAAAATCAGTTGTTTGGATAGGCCCAGAGCTATCTGACCCCTTTTAAATGGTATCAGGAGTGAAGCAAGGATGTCCTTTGTCCCCGTTACTGTTTGCGTTATATTTGAACGACTTAGATGACATCGTTATTCTCGCAGATGAAGTTTGTATCCTGCAGAAAATGATTTATAAATTAGAAGAATACTGCAAAATTTGCAACGTAGAAGTAAATCTAAGCAAGTCAAAAATTATGGCATTTAGAAAAGGTAAAAAATTGTCATGAAATGAATAATGGTATTTTAATGGAGAAGAGATACAAATAGTTTCCGAGTATTGTTATCTAGGCGTGGTATTGTCTTCCACAATGATTTTTAGAAAACATGTGGAAAATAGAGACATAATTGCGAAAAATAGCATTAATATAACTTGGAATAACTTTCTCAATAAATCTAATATATCGCTAAGATCCAAATGGAAACTCTTTTTGGCAGTCAGTAGAGTTGTTCAAAGTTATGGAGCCCAGGTATAGGGTTTCTCACTTTTTGAATAGGTGGATAAACTGCAGCTGTTTTTTATAAATAAAATTTAAAAACTTGCCAGTTTTACACCAACCTATATACTTATGTTAGAAACTGGAATAGAAAACGGCCATTTATACACACTAGACCTAGACTTAAGGTATATCTATAGGACTATGTTTGAGTACGGCCAATAAAGACTTTCAAATCAGCTCACAAAACTCCAAGTACAGAAGCAACTGTTTTGGGTTAAAGATCTGAACATAATAAGTGCAGATTGTGGAATGTTAGGGACACAACAACCAAACATTTACAAAATATATGACCGATGACACAAAGATTGAAGATATAACATGGATATTTAAGGCAAGAAGTGATATGATTAAGCTAAATGGTAATACTTTTAATGAGAATACTATATTTTATGCTCAATTTGAAACTTAAAAGAAGACATAGAACATTTTATAGGACGTTGTTACACTGTAAGGGAAATTAGGGCTTCAAATTTCGGAAAAACTGTATTAAGAAGAAATAATAAATTTATTAAATGGTAAAACACATTTTTGGAAGTTATTGGCAAATTATATGAAAACATGTGTAATATATCGAAATTATTTATTAGCTGAATTTAATGTATAAAAAAAAAATTTATATATGTATAAAGTTAATATTAAAAAGTATACCGACTGGCGACATAGAGTTAAAGTTGGATTTACAACTATTCTTAAAAACTTCTATATTCAAATAAAAAATGTACATATATTGCTAAACTTTAAAATGAAAAAAAGGAATAACTACACTCAGAATATATTTTCCGTTACCGACTGTAGTTTATAAAAAAGTAATACGTATAGTTTGTTTTTAAAGGAAGAATCAATTGAAATTCATAGAAATATATTTTTTAACTATTTGAATCAGTCATTAAAAAAACAAACTATAAAAATTTACAGACATTCAGTAGGAGTTGATATTTTCTGTTAAATGTAAAATTTTATATTTTCTGTTTTTAAAAATTCAAATTGATATAATTCTTTTTTGTTTTTTTACCAAAATAGTTTGTATATATACAAATTAGTTCAATAAAAAGTACAAGAAATTATTCAAATATAAATACACACAAGAAAATAAAAAGTATATACAACTGTGTGTGTTGTGTTTTGTAAAAATTTCATACAAATAAAAAAAATTTTCAATTTAAAAAACAAACCCAAAAATCGTTTTTTTCTACTTTTTGTTCGTTAAAAATTGATGGTTATTTTAAACAACTTTCTATTGTTTTTATTACTTTTGTCGATTATTAAACAATGATTGAAAATAAACAACGAAATGGGCTGAATATAATGAAACATCAGTAGTCCTCTTTTTGATTGTATTTTCGATTAATTTAATATGTATTTTAGATTATTATTAACGAAATAATATTGTGAGTGTACTACTACTACACGGCTAAATTTTTTGCACCAGTTCCGCGTTATGTCATTATTTCCACTATAACAGTTCTAATATTTTTAGTTCACATTGATGTTTTGTTCGGTTGTGACTACCGAATTGTTATTGAGGCACCCGAAATGCTGTTGTCCAGTTAAATTACACATATCTCAATTGATTTTCTGTTTTCACTACGGAAAAATTCGGTTACCACAACCGAACCATTCGATTGGCAACAAATTCGGTTGTATGCTTTCGAATATGTTTTCTCTATGTAGGAAGAACCAGTCACTTCTCTGCCATCACTTCAATAGTTGGAACACTGGTAAATTTACAGCAATTTCCACTTTTTCAGACATTGAATTATATTTTACGCCAGCTTTGACATATGCCTCATTCAGCTATCACAGATTTATTACCTTGAATCAATCGACCCTTTATTATTATTTTATTAGAGAATAAGTATTAGATTTAGATAAAAAATATAAATTATTTTAGATTGACAGAATACATATTGAATTTTAAATGAAAGAAATTGAGTCAAAAAATAAATACGATGATTAAAAAATAGGCCTAAAGCGGCCAATAGACTATCAAGCATGCTGTACAGCATGGCTTGATGACTCCGTGTATTTCTTTTTGTAATGGCGATCAACCAACGCTATACATTATCAAATGCTGAACATGTTGTACAACATGTTTGATAGTCTAAGGCCCCTTTAATATGTTAGTACCCCTGCACGTATACTTGTTAATACAATACCCAATTAATATAATACGTATACGTTTAGGTGTCCCTAATATATATATATAAAAAAAAACAAAAATACTAATATATACTGAATATTTGTTGTTCTAGACAACACAAAAAAAAAAATTCAGGTATAAAAAACAAATACTTAATATTTTTATTTTATAAATATATACATACAGTGGATTCCCGATTTAACGAACAATTGATTGTCAGCCCTGTTCGTTAAATTGAAAAATTCGTTAGATCCTGTACTAATCAAAAAAATTTTTATTAAAAGGGCAATTTATATCATATCTTATTATAGATTTGGCTAAACCATATTTCATTGATTATCCAGCAACACTTGTTCCATTTGTATATGCATCTAAAATTTTTACTTTTTCTTTAAGTGTTAAACGTTTTCTTTCATCCATTTTTTCAATGTTCGACGTAATGACCAAATTAAGACATCTGCTGAAAAGTCTGTTGGATAACCAGTAAAACAAAACTTATTTTTTTTTTTGCAAAATTCAACTTTATTCATCGACATAGTCCGATACAATAACTCCAACACCTTTCTAACATTTTGATATCTTTTTTTTTTGTATGATTTATCTTTGGCCTCAAAATAGACCTCTCTCTCGGCAATCACTTCTTCATTGGAACTAAATCTCTTTTCAGCGATAATTTTTTTAAAGGTCTGAAAACAGGTTAAAAATCGCTGGGAGCCAAATCTGGTGAATACGGTGGATGTGGAAGCAATATAAAGTGTAATTCATGCAATTTGGCCATTATTTGGAATCATCGTTTCGTTGTTGTTTTTGGTACACTGTGAGCAAATGCGGCACCTATTTCAAAAACAGTTTTCACATGGACAAATGTTCATGCAAAATGAAGCAAACACGTTCCTTCGATATCTTTAAGGTATCAGCTATTTCCTGCAACTTTACTTTACGGTCTGCCAAAACGATTTTGTGAACTTTTTTGATGTTTTCCTGTATTACCACCTCTTTTGGACGACCAGAGCGTTCGGCGACATCGGTGTTTGTACGACTACGTTTAAAGTCAGAAAACCACTTTTCTCAATGTCACAAAATCCGAATAACACTTATCAAGCCAAGCTGTGGCTTGAACGATGTTTTTTCCCATTAAAAAGTAATGAGAAATTAACACACGAAATTGCTTTGCATCCAATTGTTTTCAAAATCGCAAAAGTAGCGACACTAAAACACTGTACCTTGTTTACTAATAAACGAATTGTCATTAAATTTTGACCGGTATCATCTGAAGGTTGGTAGTTCCAAAAAATAATATAGATTTTGCTTTAGTGGCATCACCTATGTGTCATCCTACGGATTTTTCAGCTGATGTGTGTATGTAAAGGGTGTCCCAAGAAGAACGCAATTTTTAAATCTGGCAACATTCGAAGTGTCATTCTTAGACATTTGAACAATTGTTATTGTTTGCTAGTAGAAGGTACGAGGTTAGTAAAAATGGAGCGCTACACGAATGAACAACGCATTCTCATTGTGATATTGTTTTACCAAAATGGTGAAAGTTTTGCGGCTACAGTTCGCAAATTGCGATCAATTTGGGGTCACAATAATGCTCCAAAAGAGTCAACTGTAAAGAGATTAATGGATAAATTTGCCGAAACTGGGTCTGTTAGTGATGTAAAGACAACAACGCGCCATCGACCAGGTCGATCGACCGAAAATTTCGCAGCTGTACGTGATGATGTCGCTCAAACTCCATCCACCTCAATTCGAGACCGAGCTCAGCAAATTGGTGTCTCCAAATCGACTTTGCAGCGAATTTTGACGAAAGATTTGCATCTTCATGCATACAAAGTTCAATTGACTCAGGAACTGAAGCCAGCTGACCATGGACAGCGAAGGGAGTTCGTTAATTGGGTATTGGAGAGACAACATGAAAATGCTGATTTTGCCGATAAAATCATCTTCAGTGACGAGGCCCATTTTCATCTTGATGGCTTCTTCAATAGGCAGAATTGTCGCATTTGGGGTGAGGAAAATCCTCGAGTGATTCACGAGAAGCAAATGCATCCTCAACGTGTCACTGTGTGGTGTGGTTTTTGGGCTGGAGGAATCATTGGACCATTTTTTTATGAAAATGAGGCAGGTCAAGTGCAAACAGTCAATGGTGTTCGGTATGGTGAAATAATTAACAGTTTTTTCTTGCCTAGAATTGAAGAAATGAATGTGGAGGGCATGTGGTTCCAACAAGACGGCGCCACATGTCATACAGCCAGAGAAACAATTCAATTGCTGCATCAGTCATTTCCCGGTCGTGTTATTTCGCGTTTTGGAGATCAGAATTGGCCGCCTAGATCGTGCGATTTAACACCATTAAATTTTTTTCTTTGGGGTTTTTTGAAGTCAATGGTTTACGCGAATATGCCGACGACGACTCAAGCCTTAAAAGAGGAAATTGGACGCTGCATTAATGAAATACCGCAGCATTCATGCAAAACGGTCATTGAAAATTTCATTAGAAGATCGCGTGCATGCCAGCAAAGCCGCGGCGGCCATCTGCACGATATATTGTTCCATACATAACCTCATTCTGTCTACTTTACGATATAATAAAGTTTCACGATTTTTTTTTAAATATCTGTGTTTTATTTAAAATTTAAAAATTGCGTTCTTCTTGGGGTAGGGTACATGGTAATCAAAATATTAGAATGAAAAAATTCAAAAGAAAATCTTAGAAAGCTTTGAAAAAAATTCAAACTTTTACTTAACGATGAGTTCATCATATATTAAAAAAAATCAAAGTTAGACAGCAATACATAATTCAATGTAAACCAACTCAAATATACGTACATATGTAGGTGTGTGTCAATACTACAACTGTTTGCCGGATACTTAATTTAATTTTTAGAAATTCCGAAATACAGATTCTGATTTTATTTTACATATGAATTTATTTAATACATATTTTTTATTTGTTCGTTAAATCGAGTACTAAATTGGATTTTAATTCGTTATACACAGTAACTAATGTAAAAATTTTGCATGTTCGTTAAATCGAGAGTTCGTTAAATCGGGAATCCACTGTATATATTTATGAAATATTATTTTGTATTAAATAAACAAAAAAAGATATTTTTAATTCATTTAAATATTTTTTTGAGACTAAATATTCTTTTTCTTTTTTTGTTTATTTAATACAAAATAATATTTCGATACGAAAATAATATTTTTTTTTAATAAAAATGTAGTATATATGTATATATAAAATAAAAAATTAAGCATTTGTTTTTAATACCTGCATTTTTCCTTTTTGTCTACCTATATTTTTCTATGTTTGCATGTTTTTTCTGCAACAACGTAAATAGTATTTCAAATGAAAAAATGCAATAATAAGTGTATTTGTATTTATTTATAAAATAAAAAAATTAATTATTAAATTTGGTGAAAAAAAATTCAAAAATACATTTGTTTGTTATAATAATAAATATTTAATAATTTGTTTGCTATAATAATTAATATTGTTGTTTCTTGTAAAATATACATTCAAATAAAATCACTGTACTTGCTAGAAGCTAAGTGTTTCTGTAAATCGGCTAAGAATTTCATGGTGTCAGCTAAGAATTTAAGTGGCTACGAAGCTGCGAGGCCAAGGTTGCAGCTTAAAATTTTTCATTTTGTATATCCTGAGCTTTATACCGTACTTGGTTCAGTGTTGCTTAGGCTTGTCCCGATTTGCATTGAGTCTTTCAACAGACTCAGTGGATGCAACAAATTAATCCTAAACTGGGTTCCTTGGCACAGGGCTTATTCGGGCAATGACAGGTTACCTCACTGCGGGGCCCATCTTTGAGCCTGAAATATTTTGTGGTTTACTTTTAGGGTATATCGGAGTAAAACTTAAAATGTGGAAGTAATCCAAGATATTTTAGTGTTGGTATGCTACCATTGCCCATTCCCAGCATAAGAAATTCATCGGTTAATCTATCGGAAACTCTAGGACACTTCTTTCTCTGCACAGGAAGGATTTAAGCAGCTTAACGGAATTTTTTGGTGAACACTATAATGTAAGGTATCATTTAAGAACTAGTGGTCTCACCTGATTCGGTTACTTGTAGCTTCTATGAATTGGACGATGAGAAAGCAAAACATTTACTCTGCGTATGTCCAAGGCTTACTAAACACTTAACTAGAGTTCGTGAGTAAATTTTATCTTATCTCAATAAATCAACGTGTGGTTAGCTTTCATTAGTTTTCACTTTTAAAGTTATAAGTTATATATTTAATCTTTAGAATTAACACTATAATATGGGAAAAATGTTGATGAAGATTTTAGGTAACCAAAAAATTCATTCGATTCGACTGGTGTCTAATGACTTTTTCTGTGTGTATCCCATTTGAAAAGAAAAATTTTCATTTTCCTGCACTGAACAAAGAGAATATTATATAACATAGATCAACAATAGAATTCACTATGAACAATAAAAAACTTCAATTTCTTAAAAAAGTCAAGAAAATCCTAAAATATCACAATAAATAATGTGTTTCACTGATAGTTGTGTTACGGCCCTGTGCGAAGTGTCTAAATAAATTTTAAAATAAATACTAAATTTTGAATAAAACTTTTAAAATAAAAATAAATAATAAAAATGACAAGGTTTAAAATCCTGACGAACCTGCTTCCAAGTAAATGCAATTTTTTGCTTGAATATTTTTATTTAATAACAATAAATATACTACAGCGTTTCTACAGGCTGAGGTAGAATGAGCTATTTGGTTTAAATGCTTTGCACCATTTTTATTTAAGTAATTTTTATTTTATATAAAATATGATATTGGGATTTTTTTTTAATTAACTACACCCAGTATCAGTTGTGCCCACCGAAATTGTTGCCAATCAAATTTTGGCGGTTACGACAACTGTTCATATTAAATTATATTTTTAGTTGTGAAAGCCAATATTCAATTATACAATTCAACTATATATTATACCTAAATAAAGGGTGGTTAAATTTTAAGGGCCGGTGTTGATTTTGAATAAAACACAAATTATTTGTGAAACTATTGTAATTTATTTTTATTATGATAATATGGTATGGTTCAATTATGTATGGAACAAAATATCGGCTAAATGGCCGCCGCGAACACGGCGGCACATCTCCATCCGATGGTCCAAATATTCGATGATGCTAAGGCATAATTCAGGTTCTATGCCGTTAATGTGCCGAATTATCTCATCCTTTACCTCTTGAATTGTTGCTGCCTTATTGAAGTACACCTTTTTTTCCAAATAACCCCAAAGAAAGAAGTCCAACGGTGTCAAATCCCATGATCTTGGCGGCCAATTGGCATCGCCACCACGTGAGAAAACACGGCCATTGAATTTGTTGCGCAAAAGAGCCATTGTTTCGTTAGCTGTGTGGCAAAAGGCACCGTCTTGTTTAAACCACATATCGTGCACATCCATATCCTCCAATTCTGGCTTTAAGAATTCCGTTATGATCTCGCGATAGCGAACACCGACAGCGAGTCGAGCTTGACGGCTATTCTGTCACACTATCGCGAACAACAACAATTTTTTCCGCAGAACGAACTTGGCGAGCATGCACAGGTGCTTTCGCATTTTCTACAGACCCACTTTGCACAATTATCCCCATTGTGGACACATTTGGTCGATTATGCTGACCAAAAAAATCACAAAGTGCATTTTGATTTGAACGCCCATTTTCATAATAAGCCTGAATAACTGTAACGCGTTGTATCTATCCATGGTTCAAATTGAGTTAGTCTTAAATTGAGAAATGTCAAATGAAAAGCAGAAAAAAACTTGACGTTTAGGTGTGGTTCACATTCAACATCGGCCCTTAAAATTTAACCACCCTTTATAATTACGTTCCACAAAATTTCATTTAAAAAAATTTATTTTTAGATTTTTCCGGTATCGAACCTGGGCAATCAGATTCATAGTTCACACTTTTGCTTACTGTACCACAACTAATTTTTATTTTCTTTGATATATTTGCCATTTAAACATTTGAAAATTTTATTTTAATTAAATTTCCCGGGATTTGAAGTCGGAAACTCTGAGTACTGACTCTCTGACTCTCTACCAACCACACCACAAACATTTATAAATTTTGATCGCTAATTTTGAATTTAAACAATTTGTTAGGGAAAGAAATAGTATAACATTTGTTTATCAATACAAATCATTAGTGATGTCTATTAGCAATAGAATCCACAATTCGGTTGCTTCTACTAAAAACCTAATTAAATAAAATATATTATATCAGAATAACCGTACACCTATCCCTCGATTTACACGATACTTTTTTTACACGATTTCACTTTTACACGATTTTTTTGGATTTCGTACAAATCGAGGGATACAGAAATTACCTCAATTTACACGGTTTTTTCAAAATTTTATTAGAAATTAATTTTTTTTTTCAGAAAATATGTCACGTAAAATAAATAATAATTTTTAAATATTTCATCAAAAAATAACATACATTAAAGCTTTTTAATATTTTTCAAATTTAACGAATGTTACCAAACGTTTATTTTCATCTGGTAACACCGCCATTAGAAATAAAAAGGGAATTCCCATGTATTGCATGCATACACAAAAGAAGCTCAAAAATGTATAGACAATCAATTCAGTTAGTGTTTGGAAACAGACAGGCGTGTGTCGTGGTACATATTCAGAACAATTAAAATATTTGTGAAGTTAGTTATTCAAAATTGTGTGGCATAATTCTTAATTCATTTATAATTTTTTAACCATGCCGAAAAATATTATTAAAGATCAAGCAAAAAGAAAAGTTATATCAACTAAACTAAACTAAAATTCAGATTTTAGATAGACTACGTAAAGGAGACAGAGTGACAACAGTTTCTAAAATTTTTTTCATTCATGAAGCAACAATTAGAACTATAAAGAAAAACGAAGACATAATCAGGAAAAGTGTTGCAGCTGGAACTAAAACAAGTTTGAGTACAACTTCATACGTACGGGATACTATAATTGAAAATACGGAAAAGGCACTCATGATCTGGATTGAAGATCAAACTCAAAAGAGAATTCCAATTGATACCAATGCCATTACTAATAAAGCTTTAAAAATTCATGAAAAACGTAATGATCAGCTACCATCTACATCATCAACTTCAAATAAGTCATCCTTTACTGCAAGTAATGGATGGTTTGAAAAATTTAAGCAAAGAAATTCCTTACATAATCTAAAATTAAAAGGAGAACAAGCTTCCGCTGACACTAATGCAGCCAAAGAATATCCTGAAAAATTTGCTGAAATTATTGCTGCTAAATCATACGTTCCTGACCAAGTCTTTAATGCAGATGAGTCGGGCCTGTTTTGGAAAAAATTGCCTCAGCGGACTTTTCTTTCAAAGGCTAATTGTTCCAATGCTTCTGGCGCTCATATTATGAAGCCTTTAGTCATAAACAAACACCACGTGTATTTAAAGGATTAAATAAAGATAACTTACCCGTTTATTGGATGGCCAATAAAAAGGCATGGGTTACGGCCGCTGTGTTCAGTGATTGGTTTCATAATAAATTTGTTCCAGATGCAAAAAGGTATCTGAACAAAAAAGGATTGCCATTTAAAGTGCTTTTAGCTATTGACAACGCACCTGGACATTCAAAAGACTTGCAACACGAGAATGTGCAAGTTATATTTCTTCCAAAAAATACTACTTCTTTGTTGCAGCCCTTAGACCAGGGAATAATTTCAACTTTTAAAGCGTTATATATCAAGCAATCGTTCAAGTATATCTTAGATATAATAGAGAATGATGAATCTTTATCAGTAATCAATGCATGGAAAAAATATACTTTGTTAGACTGTGTCAAAAATGTCACATTGGCTTATAATGCAATTAAACAATCAACACTCAAAGGCTGTTGGAAAAATTTATGGCCAGATGTAGGAGAAAATAGTATGTCCTCTCAATCCTTGGATGATGAATATTCTGAGATAGTCGATATGGCACGTACGGTGGGAGGAGAAGGTTTTAATGACTTTAGTGCACTTGATATTGAAGAATTGATGACAAATAAAGAACTTGATGTTGAAGATTTAGTAGAAATGTTGATCGAAGAAAACGACAGTGATTGCGATGAAGGACTGGCTGAACCAATAGCACTAACAACCAAAAATATTAGTGAAGGGCTTGAGATAGGTCGAAAGTTGGGAAATCATTTTTTAAAAAATGATCCAAACATTGAAAGAGCCCTTGCTTTCCAGCGATATATTGGGCTTAGCCCAATATCGGGAGGTTTAGAAGGACTTAAACAATATATCGACAAAAGCATTAATAACAAATTACATTTCAAAATCTCCACGAACCGATATTATATCTAATATATTAACTACAGATCCAGAAACAAATATAACATTATCTAGTGATGAAAACGATATGTCACCCACTAAACAGATACGACTAGTAGTAGAAGAGAGTGATGAAGAACTGATTGAATCTGATAACTGATGTGTGTTTTATTATTAAAAATATTTATATATATGTATTTCTTTTTATAGACTGCCAAATACTAGTTTGTTTATAAATAAGGTTTATTTTGCTTTACGAAAAATATATGTATGTATGTACTTTTTTTAATACATGTAACTTAATGAATTCAAAGATATGATTTTTTTTTAGTATATATTTTAATATTATTATTATTTTATTTATAATTTATATGTTGTTCGTTATTTTTAACGTTTAAATAAATGAATTTGCTAAAACAATATTTTAAATTATTCGTATTTGGCTCTTTTTTTCGATTTACACGATTTTTTATACAAAAATATTTTATTTCGATTTACACGATTTTTTCAGGAACGCATCTATCGTGTAAATCGAGGGATAGGTGTACTTGTACACTCACAATATTATTTCGTTAATAACAACTTAAAATACATATTAAATTAATCGAAAATACAATTAAAAAGAAGACTACTGATTTTCCTTAATATTTAACCCATTTTGTTGTTTATTTTCAATCATTGTTTAATAATCGACAAAAGTAAAAACGATAGAAAGTCGTTTAAAATAACCATCAAATTTTTACCGACAAAAA